>VYZU01034883.1:26751-42565 GCA_013401355.1 Ceyx cyanopectus
GCCTTTTTGCTGGCAGGCTCTGCCGAGTTGACAGCCCCTTTCATCCTCTTGGTGGGCGACTGTGTTTTGTCCACGTGGTTGGTCTCTTCCAGCCTCCTCTTGGAATTGCGCAGCCCCTCCCTCAACTGTCTCCCCACCTCCTTAGTGCATGTCTTTTGGTTCAACTTGCCATTGACTTTTACACCATTGACAGGGGTATTGTTAGACTTGGATGCTCCAAGGGATAGCACCTGTTTGCGGGTTTTTGCATTGCTACTTTCTAGTTTCCCTGAGATTGTGTGGTTGACAGGTGAACTGGGTTTGTGGTGATTGAGTTTGGTTTCCTTGACCAGTTCTTTCTTGGCTTTGGTGTATGTGACAGTTCCCTTTGTCACTGTTGCAGTGTACTTCACAGTTTTGGACGGTGAAGGTCTGACTTCTCTCATCTTTTTGGCACTGGCTGCATTTGCACTCGGAGATGACATGCGAGTGATCCCGTTGACTTTAGAAACCTGCAATGCCAGGAGTGTTGCAGGGGGGAAACAGAAAACAGAGAAGGAAATTAATCATGATTCCACTCAGCCGTGGTGTCCCAGTCACTGGACAACTGTACTCAGCAGTCCTGACTCCTGACCCCTTCCTACAGTCTTCATATAGCAGCTAAGAGGTGGGTCTGGGCATTTATAACAAACAAATAGCACAGGAATGTATTTTTAAATAAATGAATGGATAAAAGTCCCCAGAAAGCCCATCTTGTTCTCAGAGGGCACAAAGCCTCTGGCATTAAGAAGGGTGAGGTCTGTTGTTGCTTGCACTGCCTCCCTGCTCCTTGTCTATCAGAAAGCCTGTTATGGTAAAACAAACAAAACCAAAACAAAGGTAGTCAAGTTCATACGTTCACGTTCTCCTTTTCTGACACAATCTCTGTCCCACCCAGCTTCCCTGAAGTGCACAGTTTACTCCTCCTTAGCAGAGTAGCCAGTGTGTAGTATCTTCTCTAGCTGGAATGGGCATGTTTGGCAAACACCACACACTGAGATTCAAAGCCACCTCCTGACTATTCATGCACACAGAAAAAGAGATATTGAACACACCCAATAGAGCAGGATGGCTGTGAAGGATCCAGTCTGCCATACATATTACATCTTGGGAGGCATCTTGTTGCTAAAGTCATTAATTTGAAATATAAATATGTACAGTAGTGCAACGTGGCTTTGGTGTTTTTTTTTTTACAGTTTGACATCTGGGCAGCTTTGCTGACACAAATTTTATGACATCATATTCATCACTTGCTAATGTGCCTTTGCAATCGAGAATTGCTGGGCTCCACTGCTTTCTGCTAGACATTTAAACCCAGCTCTGAAGCTAAAATTTTTATGTTAACTGTAAGATGTGTTAAGCACCAAAAGCAACTCTCATCTTGGAAGGGAATTGTGACAGCTCAGCACTGCCAAAGCTGAGCCCCATTACTAATAAAATCAAGCTCAAGTTTAAACCTCAAACGAATGTCAGCGTTTAAACAAGTTTAAATATTGTCTTCTCACCTCCTTAAACTACTGTGAGTGCAGAAAAAACACATCCCAAAATCAGGAACATTGATAAAAGTGCTCCAAGTGAGAGCATGCAGCACAATCACCCTCAGCAGCACTCAGGTGGTAACACTGTTCCTGCAGAGGTATAATATGTCCCTCTGGGATTTCAAAATCTTGCTAAATTACTAAGCATGGCAGCTTCTCTCTAATAAATACAAGAATTGTAGTCACTTAGAAAGTAGGGAATAAATGTTATAAAAGAGGGATTAAATAGAGAAAAGATCATGCTATGGTCTTGTGTTAAGTGGGATTGGAACTGAAACCCAGGGATTCTACACACACACATGTGTATAGCATGCATTTACTGGGTGCATTTTCCCTTCTGTGCTCCAGAAGCTGGAGCAGAAATAACAGCCTTTTAAAACCCATCCATATTCTTGTTCTTGCAAGGTAGAAACACTTAAGGAAAATCCAGTTAAGTGATGACAGGAGTTTTTACCTTGAGCTTTCCAAAGATGTATGAGATATCATCTGGAAAGCAAACGCCTGCTAACAGAAAACCACTTACTCATTTCCCTGGAAATTTAGGCAGTACTCCACACTTGAAATAGAGGCCTGGGTTTGACTTTTAAAGCATTTTATCATGGCAGAGAGCAGACACGGGCAGAGAGCTGCTGAGGCATTGCCTCCTGCCTGCAGCACTCAGAACCAGCATTGAACATCTCTGCCTTTCTGAACAGCCAGCAACATTGATTACAGCTTTCAGCTAGACTAACAGAGAACCGACTCAGAACTGGAAGGGTAAGGTAACCTGAGTGACAGAGATCATGACATGAGTTTTCAATTCTAAGATGTGATAACAGAGAAAGGACAACAGGCTTTAACACAAAAAAAAACCCCAAACCAAAAAAAAAAAACCAAACAAAAAAAAAAAAAAAAAAAGAACCACAAAAGCCAAAGGAAAAAATAAACCCCAAACAATCCTACAAACCTAGAAAAACCCAAACTAAAGCAGAGGAAGGACACAAAGCTCAGGCCATGATGCCTGCTCACACAATTCTCTAATGACTGGAAAAGCAGAAAAGATTCACAGTAATATGTAGAAACAATTAATGTGACTAAGCAAAAGCAGGAGTGAGTAAAATCAGAAAGGCCAAGGAACTAAAATCTGGAGCTCAAGGTGAAACTCAGGCTAGGAGTAACCTGATCTCTGCTTTCCAGCTATCTCTGCAGGTTTGCTGACATGGATTTGTCTTCTGACCAGCACTTTCTTCACTTCAATGACCACTTGCCTTGCAGCAAAAGACAACGTAACAGATTTTAAATGTTAAGTGTCTCTAAATGCAAATGGGAGCAGCACATAGATGGCAGGAATCTGTTGGAACTGGTCTGCACACACATCTCTGCTCAGCACCTGGGATCCAGCCTCCAGACACATGCACACAGACAATGAAACCAACAAACACCTTGTTAGACAACAACTATGGGAATAAAAGCAATATCAGCAATACCAACAGCAGCTCTGGTCCCAAACAAACTCAAGTTATGCAACTGATCTCGAATTCATTCATAAAAACACTTGTGTGTTAGTTGTGCAGAGCTAAATTACCATATTAGGCCAAGAGAGGGCCCCATTGAACTACATTTCCTTTGCCCAAACCCCCCTCTGAAGTAGGGGATTTGGGAAGACAGCAAAGAAAAAAGAGAAGGAACACGTGACAAGTACAAGGGCACACCAGAAAAGGAAAGAAAGAAAAGATGAAAGAAGAAAATCTTGGGTAATTTCTAATGTTTATTTTCTGTTAAGACTGAACAAAACCACACATAAATAAACCATGTAAATGCAAGTGAACAAGGAGCAAAAATACACTGGAAGGAGAAGGAACACGTGGCTGGCACCCTGGGAAAACAGCTCTCCTTTTGGAAAATATTAAAAGAAGTCAACAAAGACTCAGGACAACGACAGGAAATTTAGTGATGTCACAACTGCCAAGTCCTAAGGTTATGCACAAAGCTAAGAGTCTTTCTCTCAGGTACAATGCACCATCCACCTTCCATTACTTACAGCCACATTTTCATTACAACTGGTGAGAAAGTACTTATGTTACTGTGGGTTGTAGAAGAAAAAAATTAAATGCCTAACCCTTTTTTCTTAATTAAATAAAGAAAAATAATCTTCTCAACTTACAGCTCCCTTATTTTCTGCAGCTTGAGGCCCACACACCCCGGGAGGTGTCAGTGTGGTGTGACTGTGGGCTGTGCATTGTCTAGGAAGCAAAACCCACTTGGATCCTGGACAAAATTCTTTTACACTTGTCTTTTCCCTACTCAGAACTACCTTCACAAGTGACAGCAGTTGTCTTTCACAGGAATGTTATCTGTTCATGCTTTGAGGATGCAAACTTTAAGGCAAGGAGTTAAAAGAATTAATTTACCAAGTGCATCCTTACGTTGTGGGAAACTTGCCTCAATGTGAAGAGCTCATGGCAGAGAATGTCAAAGCAAGGACCACAGGATGCTGGTGGTCATAAGAAAAGACAGCTGAAAGAATGCAGAAGGCAGGCATTCAAGGCTTTATTCCACCAGGGAATAAAGAATGGAAGTGTTATGGATGGACAGAGAAATATACTGCAGGTATCCTTCAGGATCTCCAATTGGATTTAGAAGGTAATACAAATCCAGTGGAGGTATTGCAGGAGAAGATGAACACCACCACTGAAGAGAAGGCATGGAAGTTTTCCTTGGGAAGAGCACTACTGGATTTCTTTTTGCCATTTTTGATTTCCAAGGCTGTGACTGAGAGGTGCCATTTAAGGCTGGGACAGTCCTGTATGATGGCAATGACAGCTGCACTGAAGCCCAGGGCAGCCTGCTCAGAAGAAAAACCTTCAGGTGACAGCAAAGAAAGACTGTCTCTGATTGGCCTGTTGAGAATCAAGCACTGCCAAAAACCCTGTAAGGTGGAAGTGCAGCTACCTTTCTGTACTGCTCTGCCCTGCTAACCCAGCCCCAGGCTGAATAAGGACACTGCCTGGGGATTCTGAAAGTCTTTTACCAAAACTTAGCTGACAGCTGCTATTTTAGAAGCCCTTTGATCCAATCATCAAAAATAAATGGAGACACATCCTGCCCAAACAATAGTTGCAAGCACCAAAACTCCCATCTCCAAGCTTCCACACCCAGACAAAAGTCAGGCTGAGAGAAACTTCTTGCTGATTTATTTTTTGCTAGTTTTCAACCAGTTAATACGAAACTCTGAGCTTCTCCCCACCTGGTACATCCACTGTGAAGGAGGGAACATCCTGCAGCACCTTCTTTATGCATCAGGCAAAATATGTTCCCCAGACTCCAAGGTTCATGTTGCCCACATGCAAGACAAGACCCCTGTCAGCTTCTCTCCAACACCAGTGAGCCTCTAGGTTAACCCAGGCAGCCCAGCTGGACACAAAAGGAGTTCATTTTTCCACGTGCTGCCAGCCTTGGCACTGTCAGCAGGGAGGCCAACGACGGTGCCAGTCAGAGAGGTTTAATAAAGAGTGATGTGTATTTTGCTTTCACGTGTATAAACTGGGTAACATAAAGCCAAGGTTGGAAAGTAGCTTTGTCACACTGACTTCTCAGCTATGTAGCACTGGGATTTTTTTCTCCTCTCACTGAAAGTTAACTCTGCTGTCTCCAGATCATGTTTTTCAGGACTGTCATGTCTGCTCTATGCCAAGCAAAGTGGAGCTAACACCTCAAAAGCCTGTGTTTCCCACCTGTCCAGGGCAGAGCACAATCCCTTACCTGTTTCCTTAAGTCCTGAGCCGCTCTGTGCAGAGTGTGGTGGTTGTTTGCAGGGAGCCCTTTTGCAGAGGAGCCAGTGTTTGTAGCAGGTTGGTGATTAGCAGCAGCCTGGTCTTTGCGGCTCTCAGCCTTGTGCTCGCTGTTCCTCTCCTTCCCCGGTGTGGCCTCTTTGCTTTTGTGTTTCTGAGCAGGTTCTTTCTCCTTCGATGATTTGCTGGACCCATTGAAAACTGAGGAGAGAGAAAATCAGACTATTAAGGGGAAAGAAAACACCAGACAAGACCAAACCATTCACAACAACTCAACTTTGCTGTCAGTGTCAGGTATTTAGCAAGTGCCTTCTTATAGCTGAAGTAAAATCAACACAGAAAGATTATTTAGCATGTTTTTTATATGATCAGAACTGCTGAAGTATTACCTTTGCTTTATTATCTTTAATATGACTCGTTATCTTCACTATCCAAATTAAAACATACAAGGTATATTACTGCTTTGATTGACCTAATTTTAGAATTATCAGTTAGATTTTTATTGATGACATTTTAATTAACTTTTTGCTGTTGCAGTGAAGGAATTCTTAGCATAACCTAAATCAAAACATTATTTATTTGTACATTCATGGAAAGGAAAGGGAACCTTCCATGAAAAGTTAGGTTTTGTTTTCAACAATACCCAAACTGCTGAACCAAACTGACAGCAGCTGGCCTGTACAGCAGACAGGCTCCAGACAGAAAAAGGTATTTGTGCACAGAAAGGAAAATAACCCTTTTTGGAACATGCTGGATCCAGTAATGGTGGGAGCTGTCTGAGGGCCTCAGTGTTCTGCTCAAGTGAAGGGCTAAGAAAGCATAGAACTGAAACAATATTTTTTTGGTACAATAAAATTATGCAAACATAGACAATTCTATCACAGCAAGTTTTGTCCCTGTCCTCTGATTAATTTATTTAGGAACAGCCACTGCTCTTTTGCTATCAGGGAACACAGAAAGTTGAGGTTTAAAAAATACTTTCACATTTCTCTGTGCATTTGTTTTCTAATCAAAATGTGAGGAATTTATGTCAGTTTTGCCTCCTCTTTAGTCAAGTACTTGTCAGAGGAGCACGAGGCTTGTGATACAAAACCCTAAGTGGCCAAAGCCCTCCTGCCCTCTCTACTCACCTACTCTTGCTTTTACCAAGGAAAGGATGGAAATAAGAAAATTCCTAAGTACTTAATAGCACCAATATCTAAGAATCATATTTCTTCCACACAACACCCACTGTCTGGGATTATGAAGGAAATTAGTGTATTACTTTCCTGTGCCTCCTTTGGTCACTAAATGTGTAATACCTACTTTTACCTAAAGTGTCTCTACAGATGCCCTGCAGTATTACAGTGGTAAGAGCACTAATAGTAGTAATAATAAACAACCAACAATCATGCTGGACAGAAGAGGGGTAACTAAGCTCCTTTTGAGCAGACACCTACCTCCAAACCTTCCCAGCCAGCCATCTGCCTGCCCAACACACCTCTGAGAGCCACAACTCCAGCGAGCCATTACTCGGGTCGCTTATTCAGTTGGTCATTAAGTGTTGAAGCAGATGATGTGAAAAATTACACCTTGCAATCACTCTTTCTCTTCTCCTCCTTCCCCCTTGCATCAGTTGAGAAAGAACTAGAGAAAAGCTGTTGGCAGAGAAGTCACCACCAGTTTCCCTGTGGCTCTGTCACTCCCAAGCTCGGGAGCAAGCGGCGCTGCCCCGGCCAGGCAAGGATTTCTCAGCGAAAGCCTCGTCACCCCCAGGTCTCATTTCCAGTGATGGAACTGATAATAATTGCCAACCCCTCTTGGGGAGTTCACACCAATCCATTTATCCTCCTTGGGAAGGAGTTCTCCCCTCAGATGGAAGGCTCTACAGATGCACAGAGCACCACTATTTATTTTTCATAAGACAGCCCGAGCGACCGATGGCAGCTTCGTTAATATGCATTTCATCACTGCAAGGGATATTTTCCCTTCTGAGGGAATAAATTGTATATACTGACTTGGGAATAAATTGTATATACTGACTTGCTCAGATGGAAACATGAAGTCAGGGAGATTAGTTTTCTGTATTCAGTTGCCACTTTATAAACCAGAAAGTACTAAAACAGAAAACATGGCCAAAAAGCCAAACTGTGCACTTTTATGGTTCACAAATAAAAAAAACCACCACCCCAGTGAACATGAGACAAGGTATATTTTATATGCAACAGCTCATTAATTTTAAGTGTCGTGGGAACCCTGCCAGTTTTACCCTCTGAGTAATTATCTTTTGTCTTAATTTGTAAGATTCTTGAAAGGAGGATGAGAGAAATGGGAGAGAAAAAAAATGTTCAGTCTCACAGGAGAAGCTTAAAAAGATTAAAGCCTGAAAACACAATGAAAAGGGAGAGCCAGAGATGCAAACCAGTCCTAGTCAAGCTGTCTCTAGTTCAACAGTAGATGGTATCAGTTTCTGTAAAAATCAGTGTTTGTTTCTTCCAACACCTACAATATTGTTATATCCAGCTAGGTAGGTATAAAAACACTGCTGCAAGAGTAAGTTCTGCAAAATTCACAAACTTCTTATGTGAACAAGTAGCAAAATATTGACTTAATTCATTACAAAACACTAGCACAAGCCAAGCATTTCAGGGGTGGGGGGGTAAAAATCTCCTGGACTATGATTTGCTTCCATCTGAGTAAAAATGTAGAAGTAAATTATTTAGTATAATGCAGGATTCAACTCTGGCCATAATACCTAGTAAGACAGTTCACTGAAAGGATCAAAAAGCCCCCAACAAATGTCATTGTTGAAGAGTAACAGATAATAAGACAGAAGCACCCACTTCTCAAAGGCAAGGAAACAATAAAAACCCCTAAACCCCCACACTCTGCATTAAATACTGCTGAAATCAAATCTAATTTAACAGTAAAATGATCACTGATTCTTTTGTGTCATCTTATGCAGCAAATGGCATTCCCTTTCATGTCTGCCAGCAATTCCACCTTCCTGTGCACCCTACCCTAGGCTTTACTAAGCCCAGATATTAGGTATGGCCGAGCCACAATCTCCCAGCCCAGAGTTAACTCTGCCATGCACAATATCCAGTGTTTTGCTCCCAGTTATTTTCTTCTATCTTGTGAAAGAGGAAAGTCAATAAAGGTTTCATCCTTGCAGCAATAATTTCATTAAAAAGCAGAAAGAAAAAGCCCAACCCACACAAGTGGTGAAACTCACATTATTAAAGTAGAAATCTTTCCTTGTCTTGAATTATCATTATTTTATGCTACCTTAATCAACTCTATATTTCCAGCACAGCTTTCAGCTAAAGGTAAGAGCACTACTACCAAATAATTAAAAGTGCAAGTAAATTATTAGTGTTCAGACACTTCAACTGGAACCCTTTTATCCAGATCTAGCCAAATGCTCCTTCTGAAAATGCCATGTCCTCCAAAGCAATTATTATTGTTATGAAGCTGAAACAATAAGAGTCCCAGAGTGAAATACTTGTGGGTCTTTTGGTTAGCAGCAAGGATCAAACACAAAGAAACGACATCCAAAACTCACAAGTGCAAGGGGTTTGGAAACCATTGATACACTTTATGGCATCAGCACAAAACCTCCTGGCAGGAGTGATCCCCACGGATGCACTGCTGTGCTCTCCACAGCAGGGGACAGGGACCCTGGGCTCCAATATTCACTGTGATCCCACAAGGGGACTTTGGGGTATCTCACTTGGATCTGTGATAAGAATCCCTATGCAAGCCAGAACAAACTGAGCGTGTAGGTGCAGCTGGAACCATGGCTACAAAAGAATGTGATCAAGGAAAGCCACATATGTGCTCCATTACTACAGATTAACCAAGCACTTACTACAGGAATTGACACCGTAGTGAGCAATAAACATTTATTGTGCCTTCAGCAATTTTCTAAAGTATTCCTACAACTGAATTTGCAGGCAAATATTTTCTAGAACACAGCCAGGGCAGCCATTCAGAAGCCAATATATCGCTCATACAATAGTCAGCCTTTCACTGTGCTAGCAGCAGAACCACTGGGCAGGCTTCAGCCAGCTGCTGACTCCGTGGGCACAGCTTCTCCCCCAAGCCCTGCTGGAGATTGTTCCAGCACCAGATATACTTGAGAGTGTGCTGATGTGGGAAGCCTTCTGCTTGATGCCAGTGTCTGGAAGGGGAAGGTGAGGACCCTACGTGGAGCTCGTGGCGTGCAGAGCGAGAGACTGAGCGCTCACGGAACTATCCAAACAAAGAGGGAAGATAAGACTGAGTGAAAGGGAGAAGTTTTGTTTTTAGAAGGAGAAAAGGGAGACTTGCCAATGTTGTGAACCTGAGCCAGCTATTCCAATGCAAACCTCATGTTGTTACATAGATCATGTTTGGAAAGAGATGTAATATTAATCAACTTTCTGGCATTAAGTATCCGTTACTGTACAAAAACATTCTTGCTCTGGCTTTAATTCAGTTTTAAGTCACTGTGAAAACATTTATGTGGCTCTCAAACTGCCTTAAAGGACCCAGGCAATAATTCTTTTCCCTTCCCGGAGGAACTAAAACAATGATCTACTTCCCTAAAGCAGGGTATTTTAATACTGCTGATTGTTTTCCTTAAGTGCTGGGTATGCCCAGACTTTCATCCACCATTTCCAGAGATAGAAGCTGTCTTCTGGAGCCCCCCCAACACAATCTACCTACTCAGGGTCAGTGGCAAAGGTGCACCTCAGCAGAAAAGGACACCACAGCATCATAGGAAACTGTCTCCAGACATCTCCAGTCCCACCCCAACCCTACCCAACGTGTGAGTGGACAGCTCTGCAGCATGCTCACAGAATAATGATGGTAGGAAAGGACCTCCTAGATCACCGAGTCAAAAAAACAAAACAAACCACCACACCAAACACAGTCCCCTACATTCCTGCTCTTAGAGCATGTCTTAAAGGAGACCTGTGGCAGGTGACACTGCATTTCTGACACACCAACAACCCAGACACAGGAATACACTGGGCCACTGAGGAGGTGTTACTGGTATGAGACACCACATCACCACCTGCAACAACCCAATGCCAAGTGGTTGTCTCAGCAGATCCATGACTCTCACCCAAGCACCCCAAGGGTCACTCTGTTAGCATCAGTCTCTCACCAGGATAAATATTCCTTTTTTTCTTTGAGAAACTTCCAGCTCCCCTGTTCTTCTCCACAGGTCATCCATCTAGCTACTGAAAAGCTGCAAATCCCCGAATGTGTTGTGCCTGATTTGCATATTTAAATATGTAAATTGCTGCAAAACGGGTAATTTTCATGTTACTTTTTTTTTTTGCGGAAAAATTAAATGTGCAAAAATGTTTATTGCAACGATTACTGGTTCCATGGTATTTCAACAAAAGGCTGTAAATCATCAAAATAATTGCCTACCCATTAACTATTGTAGTGCTCTGCCTGAAATTTTCTCATTCTACAGTTTAGCTGGATGCAAAAAAAATATTTCTCTCCTAAATACCTCTTCAGGATTAATCTCAATTAAAAAAAAAAAAAAAAAAAGAGCCAAAAACTCTGACAAATATCCAATTTAGTTGAAACCAAGACTTAATAAAGAACTGCAAATGAGAACAAATGTCTCACAACACACTCCAACAGTGCTGTATGTACAAGATGAGCCATTTGCACCCCAGATATCCAAACACTGCATGGATATCTCCTGAAATAATAAAAAAACACCCTTCTACCTCTGATCTTTTTGTGCATCATCTTTGTTACTACACATGTAAGGGAATTACTCTGCTCAATTATCCATTGCAAACGGAGAAGTGGAACATTCTGCTCCATTCCTGGTCAGAGAGGCAGCCCCCCCAGAGCAGAGTGTAGCATTTCACACCAACCTGCTCACCACACGCTGCTCCCAGACTTGTTTTGAAACTGGAGCTCCAGGAAAATCGGCGTCTACACGATTTTCTCCCCTGCTCATTTCAGGCACAAGCCAAGCTGAGGGGTTTTTATCTGGCCGTGTTAACAAACAGCACTGACCAGTAGCTGCTTCTGGCCCAGGAGGTTTTGACACGCTGGTTTGCTCTAGCTGAGGAAAACAGCCTGGTTACAAACAACCTAAATGTAATTTAGAACTCAATTGTCCATCTCGGGCATCCAGAGGCAAACATGACATTCCCAGGTATGCTGGTCCAGATGTGCACTTCCCTCCACCTTTGAACTGCTGGACTGGTGTGAGAAATTCCTTATCCTGCAATCATCCTTCCTGAGGAAATTAGCTGCCCATCATTCCAGGAATGGTGACCTGCTCTGTGTGATTTCAAAGCTCTCTGAGCAACTACCCTGCTTCTCCTGAGGCCCTTTTCCAGTCCACAAGCCCTTTCAGGTAAAGCAACACCTATTCCCTTTTGCTCTTGTGATGGGACTGATAAGCTGACAACTCCCTCAATGCATCTTCCAGCTCCCAAACCCAGCTTAACCAAACACTTGGCACCTGCAAACGTTTTCCTTCAGGAGCCTGCAGAGAAAACCTTCCTTTGTGCCGCAGAATGAAATCAAAGCAGGATTTATTTAGTTGTGAGGAATGCAAAGAATTAGTTTGAAAGCAACAGAGACCTAAGCTTACCCTCTTACCTACAACTTGGAATTTCCTCCAAGCAGCAGGGAGATGTAATTTAGACTGGGTACCTCCCTGTCCCCCAGGGAAGCAGAGCACGGCTGGCTCACAGAGAACCTGCTTTCCTGCACATCAGCCTGCAGCAGCTGATGACTGACACTCCTCCCTTTGCATGAGGTCAATTTTCTAATAGATCATTGTCTCTCCATCTCCTCCTCCCTGTTGGCAGGATGCCCTGTCATCCAGGCTGTGCTTGAGAAGTTTCTTCCCCACACCTGGCAGCTACACCGAAGAAAAAACACATTGTTTAAGCCAGTGCTCCTGCCTGCTTCTTCCCCTGAATTCCTCGTGTGCAGAGCCGTGTAATAGTCTCAGATAGACTGATGGTCATTTGAGATGCATACAAAATGCAAGCTGGAAAATCAGCATATCCATCTGAGCAGCATGCAGGAGTCCTGTGGATCTACCCCCTGAGAGTGATGGGGCTCCTACACCTGCACTCCAAAGGGTCAGTGATAAGGCTGCAATTAAACAGTCATCTGAACCTCTGCTCTCTCTGCTGCAATATGCAGCACAGTCTCAGCCCTCATTTTCCATATGTTAATTGTGAAATTCACCACAAATGTACTTGGAGGGTCTGAAGTTAAAAGGGAACTACGTGCCTGAAAAAGATTAAATCCTTCACTGAAAAAGCAAGAGGGATTTCTCTATTCCAACTAAATGTGTTCATATGATCTCTTAGCCAGTAAAATATCCTTTTTAAGTCAGTAGCTATATGGAAACCAAGTGATCAGCTTCTAGCCTTTCACTGTTTTAAGCCCACTAGAAATCCTAACTTAATTAAAATCATTCTGATCAGGATCAAAATTCCACATCAAGTTTTAGAAAGCTTCTAAGATCTCCCCTCAAAAGACATGTATAATTAAAAGTACAAACCTCTGCTGATTTTATTGCTGAATTTGTCAGAAAAGTTATCAATGGTATTATGTGGAAGACGGAGGACTGGGTGACCTCCTGAGGTCTTCTCTGACCCGAGTTAATCTATGATGTGTACTCTGAGATCATACCTTAATCCATAAGCATATAAGGACCACTCACACGTTCTAATCTACATTACAATAGAACAGTTCTCTTGCAAAAAAAAAACAACCTGAAATCTTCAGACAGTATCTTCTCTCAGTGAGAGCTGTTCATTGTAAGTTTAAGCACACAGAAAAAGACAGTAATGGGAAGAGTTACAGGCAGAACATCCCACAGGACATGAGAAATACCTACCCAGAACTAAACACTAGTTTCTAAACAGGGCCCAGAGCACCACCACTGACATCCAAGCCTTTATCTGCTGCTAACTTCACATGTCAGACCCAGTCTAATCAGCTGAAGTTTAGCAACGACACGAAACCAATTTTTAAGAGCATGGCTCTACCACAGTCCCTTGTGGCAACCACAGCAGTATCTCAGAAAACACTTGAACCACAAAACGATCACACTGCCTGCACCAAGGTACTGCACAGACACTGCACATTGCTACACAGCTCTTCTCCACACCCCCACAAACAACATTTCTCCTGCCAAACCTTTTCCCTCGCTCTTTAACAGCTGGGCACATGTGCAGCACATCAGAAGTACCAAGAAAGGAGGATGAAAAGGCAGAGGCAACGTCTGATGGTTTAAATATCTCTGTGTAAGCAGGAAGGTTGGAAGTGGAGCCAACTGCAGTGGGTGCAGAAAGCTATGCCATGTGTTAAACGTGCTGCTTGTTCATAGATGGGTGTTTTTGACTGAGTTAGCTGTTCAAAAGGTGGCTCAACAGGCACAGTTAAAACAAATAGTTTGGAGTGCAACCTAAATAATGCTCCATATTGGCAGCAGAAGAGGATATTGACAAATGACTTCGCCCAGGAAAGTTGTTCTGGCCTCCATTTAGTAGAAAGCAATCATTTGACACTGTCTAATGACATTAATCAAGCACTGAACCTTTGTTGTTTCATGTCATAGCAAATGCTTAGCATTTTTCAGGTCCGAAGTGCTTGACTACCCATTGTATATTAAAAACAAAAGACTTTAATTCATTAAAAATAGACTCTCACGCTAGATTAAGTTCATTTGCTGCACCCGTCCCTGGTCTGCCTTTGTGTGTGGTCTCATTTAAAACAGACACACATGAACCAGAACCTACTTTATTCACAGGAAACAAAAATACTATTGGCTGTCAACCAAAATAACAGGCACTGAAAAATGGGAATACCCCTGGGTAAGGAAATTTTAATTAAAAAAAAAAAAAAAAAANAAAAAAAAAAAAAAAAAAAGGAGAAAAAAAAAAGAAATTACAATGATGAAGAAGCAGCAGCTGCCTTCTCTGGGAATTCCTGTTTCATCACCTTTGTCAAAACATCTCACATTGTCTCCTATGTATTTTATAAAGGTCTTTTGCAGATCTATTAAAGCAGCAGCTTCATTTATGCTCACTCTGATCTATATTGATAAAGATTATGAAGCCATTAGCTGGCTCATTAAGTCTGCCTTTACTTACCCCCAATTAAGATTTCAGGTGTCTCTGGTTTTGAGCTAATTTCAAAGTGGCTGCCATCTGGGACACTCTCAAGGAACATGATCAGCTCCTTTTGTAATGATATATCACATTTAAAACTCCAAGGCAGCAGTTCTGGTACGTGCAATCTCATTTTCCATATGTAGAGTTTTGTGCCAGTTATTTTGGGAGGTTTATTTAGAAATCATTCCCAAATGCCAAGTTTTGATCCATGGCTTTTATAGCACCAAAGCTCCTGCTCACAGCTGAAATGCTGAAACAAACAGCTGAAATATCAGGCATAACCTGCCCTTCAACTGCTCCACTGATGGTTCACAAAGAGAGTTTTGGAGCTTGGGTGTGACACAGAAAGCAGATTCTGATGTGGTCGTGAAAAATAATGGGATATGTAACAAGGATTCCTTCAAAGAAACCTCCCTTTGGAAAAGCAGAGATGAGGAGCAGCACAATGAAGTAACTGTGATCTCTTCTTCAGAACAGACAGTAGCATGGAAGAACAACAATCAAAAAACAGGCCCAAGTCACAACCAGCTCTAATAAAGCATCCTGCAGTGAGACCTTCCTCTCTGTCCTCCTGCTGAATGAGGAGAGCTGAGTGGGCAGTCAGCAGAGGGAAAGATTTTCATGGTCAGCTAATGTTAAGTGAAGGGAGAGCACAGGCTCTGTTTATGAAATCAAAGGCTTTTACACCTTCCACTGTACATTAGGTGATGTCACAACACACACAAATCCATTTATCAAGACATGGCACGAGGACACTGACAGAAATACTGTGTAAGCAATGCAGCTTCTGTTCATTTGCAAAGAAATAACAGACTGGGAAAAACTTTCTTCCATAAGATCTTCAATCAACAACACAAATTCAGTATCTTAACCTACTGCAATTGGGGCATCACTACTGCATGTGAGAAACTGCTGCCCCTGACACATGTTTTGATAACTGATGAATGCTCATCTTCGACTCTGGTAAAATCACATCATTCCAAATGAAATTAGTTTCAGAAAAGCCAGACAGTGACTGTGTGTGTCTGCACATGAATGTGTGTGGTGTGTGTGTGTAAAACCAGCATGACTTCGTATGTATACAGATCTACAGGTACAGAAAAATCAGCCCTGCAGTTCTGGTTCTGCCACAGTCAGTGTTCAGAGTGCCAGGAGAAAGAGGGAAAGACAGAAGATGTTAATGTGACATCCCATTCCATCTTCCCATGATGGCCTCTACCCTTTTCCACTCAGATCCAGCACAATGGATGAGGATGAAGCACATCCAGCTGAAATTTCTTGACCAAGCAGTACAGAACAGCACTATTTAAGGCCTACCTTGCCCATTTGGTACTTGTTTATG
>VYZU01034884.1:0-16846 GCA_013401355.1 Ceyx cyanopectus
TCAGGGCTTTGTCCAGCCAGGACTTAAGCCACAAAGGATGGAGATTGTCCCACCTCCCTAAACAATGTTTCTAGGCTGTTGTTACCACCTTCCTAATTCCAGTAATTCTGGGAATAATATTTTGGGTTTGCTGTGTCTTTGACGTTTATTCACCACGCTCTGTATTTCTCACCACTTTGAGACAAATTGGATTTTTCCTTCCACTTTGATTACAACTAACTGGTTGTGTTGTCTTTTATTTGATGTTTGTTTTCTGCCCACACTGGTACTGCTTTAGGAAAGCATCCTTAGTCACAACATTTGCAATTTAGCAGGGGATGTACCCTTATGTACAAGTTAAATGCGTGCTCAATTACTCTTCACATAGACTTGGAAGTGGAAAGGTCAGATTTCATTCTGTGTGGTGAATTCTGCAGACCAGGGTATGTTACACACAGGTCTCAAAGTCTGTGTCAAGGAGCTATGGTTTGAACAGACAGGGATTTTCAAAGGGGTTGATGTGGGTGGGTTTTGTGGCCTCCAGCGTAATGCTTTGACATCATTTGTCATCAGAGGGGCTTTCATTTCTGTTTGCTTGCTTAGAGTTTTGCTGTGGCTCTTTAGTTTTGCCAACAGCAGTAATAATCAGAGAGCCACACAGCACATTCAAGCTCTAAGATCTGCTGTGCTGTCTTCTTCTCAGGGCAAAACCCAAAGCTGGCTGAGTTTTGGTTTACGCTGTCAGCTTGCTGAGGATCACCAAGAGCAAGGCTGATTCCAGCCAGGGCACGGCCTGCTTTGGACTTGCAGAAGATGTTCATGCTGCATTGTTCTCCTTAATTACTACTCTCTGGAAATATAAGATATGAGATGAAGGAAAATGAAGCAAAGAGGCTTATTTAGGTCAATTACAAAAGTACAGGCTAATTGCATACCAAGTGGTAAAACAGAAGACAGGGCTCAGAGGAAAACAATGTCAACAGTGACCTACATAATCTCTGGAAGGAGGGGGGAGGTTGGTCAGCAGGCAGTGGGGAACATGTAGCTCAGTGTGAGAGGGGTTTGCATGCTTCTCTTCTCTTCTCTCAGCTCCCTGGGGCTGGGCCAGGACCAGCCTGTGTGCCAAGTGCCATCTGCATGGCCTGTGTAGAACTGGCCTGAACATGTAAGAACAGCCAAGGAGACATCAGCTGAGTGATGCAGAGACATCCTTCCCCCGTGATGTTCAGCCTTGCAGGGAGCTCCAAGACCTCTTCCCTGAGCCTCAGAGCAGACCTGGAATTGCACAGCCCCCTGCTTGCCATGCAGAACAGCTCTGGAGTGAAAATTGTGTGGTTTGTGTGCTCTTGCTCAAGTTGCCAGGGGAAAGACAGGTGAAATACAATCAGGTGCTTAAGCACATGCTGGAAAATGTATATTGCAATCCCCTTCTGTGCCTAACAGTAAGGAGCACTCTAACCTCACCTGACCCAACCTCACCTGACCCAACCTCACCTAACCCAGCCTTTCTACCTGAAACAGGCCCTTGGGTGATCTTAGAGCAGTAAGGCAGCAGGTGTCAACCTCTGCTCAGCAAGCCCTTGCAAGTACTTTTCAGATGTTTGTAGAAGGTAGCTCTTCTCAACTACCTGTCACAGACCCCCTAATGCCACTGTAGGGTCCACACCTTCATTCACTGCAAAATATTTATAGGCCTCAAGCTGGGAAAGATGTGTAAAGTGACTGCTTTAAGGGAAACCTTTTTCTTTCCTAGCAGAGTTCAATGGTAAGTTTATCCTATGCTCCATCTTGCTGAAGAGCAGTAATTAAGGAGAACAATGGAACACAAATAACTCCTACAAAAAGACACGTGGATTTGGTGGCCCTTAAGTAGCAGCTCAGTCAAATGCTTTCCTATCGTGGCCTTCAGCTCTCTAACTGGATTGGATGCTCTGTAACCAGCATCCAATCTCTGTGTGCATGCCAGGCAAGGAGAGCCAGCCCTCTCCTAGCTGCCTGCCCATGTCCTTGTCTCTGCCCACATCTGAGGGCCCAGCTGACTGCTTTCCAAGCCAGCCCAAGTTCATGCCAGACTGCACTTCCACTGTGGGCCTTTGAGACTGTCGAGCCATTTGTCTCTGCATGGAAATTGGACCAGACTCTGTTAGACTTAAGCTTAAAGAAGAACCTCCTGGGGATTAGCCTGGGTAACACATGGTGGTTTATGTGACCAGCCAAAGCTGCAGTGGTGGGGAGTTCACAGCAGCCAGAGTGCCCAGGCTGAGTTTTGCCTCAGTATTTGCTGTGTGTGTTCTCACAGCTGCTGTGGAGATAGCAGCAAGCACAACATGTTTATGTCCATGGTGCTCTGGTTGCCCACTGCTGGAAAATGAACACCACAGCTCCTGTTTCTGCTGGAAATTTAAGTGTTGGAACCGAGTTTACCTCTGGTCACAAGCTGGCAAGTGCACACTTGTGAACACTAGTGGGGGTTAACTGTTCAAAGCTGGAGCAGAGGTAGATGTGGCTGTGGCATGGCCCTTGGGGAGCCACCAGCATCCCCAGCAGGTTTCTCTGCTCCCACAGCATCCAGGTTGGACTCCCAGCAGGGAGTTCTGTTCACAGCATGTGCTGCCAAGGGTAGCTGTGGGAAGAGCTGCATCCAGCCCTCCAGGCCACCCATCATCTGCCCCTCACCCGTGCCACATGCCTGGAAGCACACCTGCCTGCTCCTGGCAGTGCACCAGGTGAGTCACACAGCCTCACAGATGCTTTGCTAATTACCATAAAAATAGCTGTAAATGAGGGAATGGATTTTGTTGATCTCCTGAAATACGAGTGAGACCTAAGTACACTAGTTCACCTGCTAAAAGAGCCAAGTTTTACATGGATTTAGAATTCTTTTCCTTCTGTTTAGGGCATATTCAGAAAACAATACAAATAAATATGAGTGTAGCTGTGTTTGAGATTTCCAAGTACATTTGTGCACCTGTCCTGGTTTGAGTTAGAAGTCATTCTGCTCAGTGATTGTGTTTTTCAGCTCAGTCTCTTCTAAGCAGCTGCACCATCTGAAGTTAAGAGCAGATTTTTTCAGGCAGTCTCTGCTTCCAGCAGTGGTAACACTCCATGTTTAGAGTTACTAGCAAGGGCTAGTTTGTGCAGAAAAGCTCTTAGGTGCTGTTTTAGTTTTTTAATCCCTAAGTCTCTCTTCCTTATTCCCTTTCTCTTAACAGAGAGCAGCTGTCACTTGTCTAGTAGCCAGCCCTAGTCCCTGACAGCACCTTTTGTCTTATTACAGGTAAGATTTATCCTTGGTGGAAACAAGCCTTTTCTGTTTCAGATGCAAACATTCCTATCTTCAGTTGGCTTTTCTATACCACCTGCTTTTTTCATACTGTCCATGGTTTCTCTCTGTCAGCACAATTTCCTGGCAGGCAGCTGAATGCTGTTCAAATGTGCATCTTTTTTTCAAGCTCAGCTGCAGTCTGTGATAGAAACACGTTCTCCCTGGATGCATTATGAACCAGAGATGTCCACATAACTTTTCTATGGGAAGATGTGAAGAAAAAATCCTGTTTAACTGTGGTTGTAATCTAAACATTTCAAGTCAGGAACCAGGAGCCTGAGAAAAAGACCCAGGCTGTGATTGGAAATAGTTTCTAGAAACCCATTCTGCTTACCCTGTGTAGCTGTGGCAATAAAGGATGGAGAGAGGAAGGGACAAAGGTTACTAGGGGAAAACGAGTCAATAAGAACAACTAACTCTGTTTGGGCCTCATCACCTGACATGCTGTACACCTCTGAGTCTCCTGAAAACAATCCTCAGTGCATTTTGCCAGAGCAAACTCATGCCAATTAAGAGCTTAGTAATGAAATTATTAAGCTTGCAGTAATTTTCATAGTTGGAGAAGCATTAGATGTAAAATGCCCTCTGTATGCTGCACGGGAGCTGCTTTTCCTCTCTTGCCCTCTCTCTGTGCAGTTTCTCACAGTTATGAGAACTAGAAGCTGTTTGTCTTTCCTCCTCCACCCTCTCCCCACGCCTGAGTGCCTGCTGTTCACTGTTTTCACAACAAATCAACAGGTGGAAAAAGGGCTTGTGGCCCTGCTGAGTCAACAGTCTGTGTGGCTAAAATGATAACCCAGCTGGAGAGCAGCACCATGGTGCTTTGGAGGCAGAAGGGTTAGACAGCTCTTCTGGAAGGAGGCTGGATGCTCTTCTCCCACAAGGTTTTGCAGTTTGTGGGGGAAAAAAAAAAATGTGTTCTCTGCTTTTTACTTGTCCTGAAAGCTGCTCAGGAAAGTGCCAGTTGAGGGTGTGGAGCAAAATGTCTGTCCCCACTGGTTTTGGAGATGCACGTGAGCAAGTTGAAGCCATGCTCAGCTGACAGGAGCTGTGAATCTGCATGAGTGTGATGCTGACCCCTGACTAACTTACCTGGACTCCCAGCTGGCCTCGACTGCTTGTGCTGGCTGCCACAACTGCCAGTGTGGAGCTCTCTCTAGCACCAGGAGAGCAGGTCAGCTCTGAAAAAAAAAAAAAAAAAAAAAAAATCTTTCCTCAGATCTCTTTATCTGCCTAAGAAATCAGTTAAAAAAAAAAAAAAAAAGAAAAAGGGCAAAATGAACTGTGGGTCATGGCTGCAGTGTGGTATCAACACCCTCATTGTGTCACCTAATGCTCCCTGCCTCTTGGTAAGAGCTTTGCATGTAAGGAGAACAAATGCAAGGAAAGGTTTTAATCTCACAATGAGAGGGCTTTGTGTCTTCTTTTACATGCTTTTTTTTTTTTTATAATGATATTTTTGGTTAGTAAAATAAAAAAATCACTTTTAAAATGTTACTTTGCTTGGAGCCCTGCAGGGAGATTATGGGATTATTTGCAAGGTGCTGTTTATCAGAAAAGCATGGAGGACTTGTTCAACAGAGAAACTCTTCAGATGCTTTATTACCCAGTGCTTAAAAATATGGCACTGAATTTAATGAGGCATTTGTCCTCTCATTATTTATGGCATCCCTCAGAAGACTGCTTTAGGAACACATCTTTCAAGACAGATGCTGAAGAAAAATGATACCCTTTATTCATGGTACATTGTCCTTTCCAGCAAGGAAGAGCTCATCACCTCTGGAGTGAAGCTGAAAATCCTGTGGCTCCTGGTTAGCAATAAGTGACCTCAGCCAAGGTGCTGCCCAGCAGAGGTGGGCCCTACAGCAACACACTTGCACAAGACAAGCCTTGTTCTGACACAAAAGCAATCTCCAGGGAGGACAACAGCAGCACAAGGGGAGCAGTGGTGATTGGTAGGGTGGGGAAGCCCAGTGGGAAGCACACACACCCCCCTCACAAGCTTCACACTTCTCTTTAGTGGGCTCCAAGAGAAGCAGCAGGGGATGACCAGCCAGCAGATTATCAGCTTGGCTGCTGCTGCCATGGGAGAGTTTATTTAGGACACCAGGAGCAAGAACAACAGCAAGAGGCACACCATGGAGCAGTGGGTTTGCCAGTTGCTTCTAGACATGCCACTGGCTGGCAAGTAGAAATGTACTTCTCTTTATTTCAAGCCACGTGGGATTTATGGTAGGATAGGACTGGGAGAACAGGAGCCATGCAGATGAGCATAATCTACTCCACTTTCACCCCAGCTAAAGCTCTAGCAGTTGTAGAGTCAGTGCAAGCATTTTGCACTAACCTTTCATCAGTTTGGTACTACACTTGGAAAAACTGAACTCTGCTGATAGTGAAACAGAGATGTGGTGAAACTTGTACTGAAATACCTGGAGGAAACCTGTTTGGTTTGCTTTTGTATTCATAGAATTAAAAAAAAAAAGAAAAAAAAAGAAAAAAGTTAGTGTTTGTATCAACAATAAAAGTGTTTGTGTCAGAAAAAAGCTTCCTGACAAATCAGTGACAGGATGCTTCTTTTTAGGATGAAATGAAGAAATCCTGACATTTCACCCTGCTTAAAAAATAACCAGAAAGGCAGTATGCTTTAGGCAGAAAATCAGAACCACCCATTCCCTGTCCCAGTTCCTTTTCCTCGAATTTAGCAGCCTGCTGGTGTTTCCCAGTTAGCCAATCCCTTCAGTCACTTCAGACATGGAACAAAACTTGTTGCATTTCAATGGCATCTCCCAAGAAACATCTCAGCTGCCCCTTGTTTTCAGACATCCCTCAGTTGTTTCTCAAAGGCATGAGTGTTTCTCCCAGAGGTGATGGCTGATGTTTTGCTGTGGAACAGCAGAAATTTAAGAGCTATCTAGTACAGTTTCCCTCTCCTATCTTGTCCAGTGCCAGATCCCAGTCCTGTAGAGGCTGGTGTGTGTTTTTAACTCCCTGTTTTTAACCTATTCTGGCACAACTTGAGGCCAAGGTTTCCTCTTGTCCTACCACTTGTTACCTTGGAAGAAGGTAGCTTCTTGGGTTGCAGGCCATGGCTGGCACTGGAAGCTAAGATATTTGGACATTAGGAAGAAGTTTGGGCAGGTAAGTGGTGGTGAACCCATCCCTGGAGACATTAAAGGTTGGGTTTGGGGGATGGGGCAAAATTTACTGACTCTGGCGATTTTATTGTCAATCTCACCACATTTGGTATCTTTGAGCAAGCTCTGATTCCTAGAACCTTGTGACATTTTGCCACACTAGCAACCATGGATTTCTCTATGGCACCCGTGTATCAAAACTAAAGCCTAACAAAGGTCAGAAACTGACATTTTAATGTCACTTTCTCCAGTTTACTATGAGGTGACTGGAGCTGGTTGAGAGCACAAAGCTGTCCTGTGTTATGCTTCCAGGTTTTTTCATCCATACCTGCAGGTTTCTGAGCAGTCAAGCATTAAGATCACAGCTCTAAGAGCTCTTGTGCCTGCTCAGAGCCCCACTTTGAATGCCAACAAGCTTTTCCTGAAGTTCAGGCAGTGCAGGTTTGCAGTCACGAGCCATGATGGTGGCAGTGGACACCAGTAAGGAAAAGACCACAGGCCAGGTGGATTGTTTGTCTTGGCAAACCTGTGCCTGAACCTCAACAAATTTTCATGGCCTGTATTTTTTGGAACAATCATCTCCAATGGGGACGAATACTCTGGTTTTAATCAATCACTGAAGATGGGGCAGTAACCAAAGATGGGAAAGAGAGGAGGGCACCCAGAGTAGGAAATAGGGACCAAGATGCTGCAAGGACAGATTGCAATAGATGGCAGTGCACGTTAAGGAGGGCATCCTAGCAGGACTTTTCCACCCTGAGAAATGCTCCCCTTTAGGGCTTTGGTGTGGAGGTGTAGGTTAGGCCAGTGTGGACACATACAGTCTCTTTGAACTCCTAGAGAGGGTGCTGCATCCTAAATATACACCTTATGATAGCAATTCAAGCCTGGTGGCCTGGGAAATCTGCCTCCCAACCCTCCTGCATGTGGTTAGTACCTGCCATGGCACGCTAAGGTACCTGTCTGTCCCTGTTTGGGAAGCACAGGAATTAGTGTAGTGGCTTCTGAACTTTTCCATGGGGAACAGCTAAGACATCTCTGGGGCAAAACCTTCTTGCTGCCGGGTGGTATGTGTGTTTGCTTCCAGGCTCTTGCCTGCTTTGTGCCAGCACGCAAGCCACCACATTTCTGACTTCGTGGGCTCTATCCCTGCATCTTGGAATCTCTCTCTGGAGATGTTAAAAATCCACCTGGATGTGTCTCTGTGCAACCTGCCCCTAGGTGACCCTGCTTTTGGGGGGGTGGTGGGTGGACTGGTGGACCCAGAGGTCCCTTCCAACCACTGCCGTTGTGTGGTTCTGTGATCTTGATGTGACAGTGGGCTGACAGATCCCTAGAAAACACTTTGGGACAGCTGAGGCGAGGAGCTTTAGGACTTCATCATAGGTGGGAACCTACGTACTGGAGTCGTGGGGCTGTAGAGTGCCGTGGTCATTCAGCTGCTATGGGTTTGGCTTTGCCAGCAGCCTCCGCCTCAGCTCCCTCCGGCCGCTGGAGCTCCACTGAAGGAGCCGAGCAGCAGAGGCGCGGTGTGGGGAGACGTTTATCACCCGCGTCAGGCTGCCCTGCCCTGAGGCTGCCCTCGGCGGTGGATCTTGACCAGACCCTTCCCCAACGTCCGGGAACGGCCGCCCGTAGACGTTAACGGCCGCCCGTAGACGTTAACGGCCGCCCATAGACATTTAGGACCGCGCCGCGATCCCTCCGCCGACCGCTCTGCGCCGCTCCGTCTCCCTCCGCCGCCCCCCGACTCCGCTCCGCGGATTGACCCGCGCGGGCCTCCATAGCGCGGCCGGGCGGCCGCCCATGAGGAGCGGCTGGGGGGCGCTCGGCCCTGGGCTCCCGCGGCTGCCGGCTTCGCTCCCCCAGCGGCTCGGCCGAGACTCGAGGTTGCGGAGCCGCCCCCTCGCCTCTGCCGCCCGCCGAGGGAACGTCCCCCGCCCCGCCCGCGGGGGCGGCCCGCTCCGCGGCCCCTCCTCGGGGGAGGCCGGCTGCATGGGCAGGCGCTGCGGGGCACCGCGGTCGCCGGCCTCGTCGCTCCTTGGCACCAGGTAGGAGAGGTTTAACTCGGCGGGGTGAGCTGGGGCGGAGGGGGGGGGGGGNGGGGGGGGGGGGGGAGGCGCATCCCCTCAGCCCGCAGCGCTGCCGCCGCAGGGAGAGGGGCTGGCGGTTGTGCTGACTTGGACGTTTCTCTTCCTCTCCTCTCCTCTCTCTCCCCTTCTCTCTTTCTCGCTCTTTCCCCCGCCCCCATTTTGCACGGAAGCCGGGAGGATGATTTACCGCAGGCTTTGACTGGATCCCTCTTTCCCCGCGGTCACCGCCGGGGCTTCGGGAAAGGGGAAGTTTTTGGCCGGGGGTCTGGAGTCGCTGGCAGCGGGTACAGCTCCTCCCTGGTCCCCTTCGCAAACCGGGGGTGCGGGCATGTGAAATACGCCTTTATTATCGGATATCATCCACCTCTATACGCGTGTGCACTTAGAGCATGGCTACGTTTGTGAGAGTTAAAAACTCCCTCGTGTTTATTCACGGCGTGTTGCTGCGACTCGGCGTTTAATAATCGAGCGCAGCATTGTGCTTTCCAGACCGTGAAGCCTGAGGTGGAATGGATGTGCACGGAGTAAAAGCAAAGGGCTGCACGGACCCTGTTAGTGGACTCCAGCGGGGGGGAATTTTTCTCATTCCCATAAGATGATGCCCGAGTGTAAAACATCTAAATTTTGGCTCTGGGAATTGTTTAAGATATGTTAAATGGTACTAAGATGATGATAATTTTTGCAGAAGCCTCTGAGAAGAAGTCATTCTGCACCCATCCTCATGATAAACTCTTAGGTTTGCTATTTTTTGCGAAGAATGAGGCTGGAATTTATTGCCAACGTTGTACTGACCTGAGGGTGCATCTTTCAGTTTAGATTACTGCTGATCTGATCCTCTGGAATCTGCAAAAGGAAAGTCTGCCAGCCTCTGTGAATAGCTTTGCAGTGTAACAGGAGGGGAGCTCCCGACCAGAATCGCTGCGAGATGTGTGAATGACCGTGCTCAAAGCCGAGCACGTCAGTGTTTCTGCCTCGGGCACAGCCTGTGTGTGGGGTGAATCCCCTCTTGGCCCCTGGCGATGATGTCGGTCGAAGGATCTACAATAACAAGCCGCCTCAAAAATCTCCTTCGCTCCCCTTCCATTAAGCTGAGGAGAAGCAAGCCTGGGAACAAGCGTGAAGATATCGGCAGCAGGGTGAGTGGTGTGTGGCGTGGCCACTGTGCTTTTTAACTTCGTTGCCTGAGGTCCTGTCTGCACTAGCAATGCTGCTCTGTAGAACTGGTATAACCGTGGAGTGGTGCAGAGCAACTGATGCATGTAGTCTGTCTTTTAGTTGAGGTCTTTACTGTGCTGCAGATCCTTGCTAAAGCCCAGGTCCCTCTTGTGAAGCACATTCTTTTTGCTTGTGTGGTTTGTACCCAGGCTGCATCAGAAAACTTTGGGGATTTCACCCACTGTGGTGTGCAGGGTGGTTACAGACTGCTGACAGGAGGCATAGAATGCTGCCTCTTCCTCCATGTTTCCAGCTGCTCACCTGCACTGCTGGCAGCTGATGCAGAAAGACCCCTCTTCTGTGTGAGCTGTTGCTCTCAGTCCTGCCAAGGAGTGTTCTGTGAGCCTCTGGGGAGGGAAGGGTAGGATGGTCTGAAAGATGGAGGTGTCTCAGAGGTGGTTGTTCAGACAGGGTCTGTTTCCCACAAGCCTGGCTGTGCTTTCCTTGCGTGTTCCTCCTCTGTGTGCCTCAGACTCCCTTCTCTTAGGGATGTCTTGTCTGGGATATAATGGCTTCTACCTGTAGAATCCCTAATTCTTCCTGGTGGTGTGGAGGATTCCTGACAGTCACTCACTGGGAATTGACTGGTGTCAGGAGGAGAGGAAGATGACTTAACCCTGTTTCAGGGAGAGCAGGAGCTGGATGGCCTTGCCTTGTGCTGACAGCAGGTGCCTCTGAGTCAGGGCAACTCCTTCTGTCCCTGCCACTGATTCACTTGTAACCTGGGGCAAATCTCTCTGCCTTTGTGTAGATCTGTCTTCCCATAAATAGCCAGGTTAATCCCTTCCCCTGTGTGAAGACTCTCACTAAGAAGTAAGAAATGCTTGTAATTCATGACTGCAAAGTGCACGCATTTGTCTCAAAACAGTAGTGCTTCAAAATGTATCTCTTGGACTGACAAGTGTGCATAAAACTTCAGGGGAAGTAAATGACACCTTGCCTAAATGGCCTGACCCCAGCATGAAATCCTGTTCTCAGAACTCCAGTTCTGGTCAGAGTTTCCCTGAGATGGCTCTTTAATACCAAGGTA
Source organism: Ceyx cyanopectus (assembly GCA_013401355.1). Taxonomy (NCBI): domain Eukaryota; kingdom Metazoa; phylum Chordata; class Aves; order Coraciiformes; family Alcedinidae; genus Ceyx; species Ceyx cyanopectus. Next base: position 10,777 of record VYZU01034884.1, read on the forward strand.
CACAATATTATTCCCTTGGCAAGCAAGAGAAAAACCTGCTTGGCCTCCTTGAAGTTGTCCAGAGAGGTCATGGTGTTTGTGTGTGATCTCAGTGTGTGCCTGTGCTTGCTGCAGCCTGTGGTCTGCCAGTGAAACTTTCTTTGTAGCTGTTCCTGAAGAGCAGTTCCTTGATCTGTATTGTTCAGAGACACCTGTCAAAAAGAGCCAAAAGCTACTTGTACCACCACGTCCTGTGGGTGTTGGATTGTGTCTCTGTGAATATGAGCTGAGGTCTGCATGCTCCTTCTCAGAGCTGGCACCTGCTGCTACATACCCCAGGTATTCTCTGGTACTAGCTCCATTGGTTTTCCTTGCATGTGCCTTTTGGAAGAGGTTTTGTATCCTTGTGCTGTCTCCCAGTGTGCAGCCAGGGCTGTCTGATCCCATGGGGATATCATGGATTCATTCCACACTGTCGGATTAGGGTTTGAGAGCTGGATTTTGTGTATCTTACTCATAAGAACAGTTAAGCAGTGAGATGCAAAGGAACTGCTGGGGAGTTTGCTGGTAGGAGCTGTTTGGCATGCTGAGGAGTTAGATGCTGTTGTCCTAAAGCAGTCTGCTCTGAATTTCCCTCAAAAGAGTTACAGCCTGCCTTCAGTGGGACAGCTGGAGTGAGCAAGGCAAAGAGGAGTGGGCCCTTTAGCAAAGATGTGACATCTGTTGGGTGTCTGTGGAGATGCTCCCCCTGCTATCTGTGTGCTCCAGCTGCCTTCCAAGATGAGAAGTTGCTCTAGTTTTCTAAAAGAGCAGGAACCAGATCCTCTCAGTCTGCTATTTGGTTTGACTGGAAGTCTGTTGGGACTGAAATTGAGCATCATGTACATTGCTCCTGAAGGATCTTTGCTGACCTGCAGGGGAGGGCTTTATTCAGGCATCTTTGTCTCTTGGACTTCTTGAGAAACAGCTGCTCTGAGAGGTGCATGTGGCTCCAGTCACATGGAAATATGGAAGGGCCTATGAAGCTGGGTAGCTTTGGCTGGTCACCTCTGCTGGATGCTGCTTGGTTACATAGGATGGAGCAGGACTGATGCCCTAGATTAACACCTGAAAGGTGGTCCTGTGCTTTGTAGAGTGCAGGTGTGGGTGAAGAGCAAACCCTCTGGTTCCTCTGAGTCCCTCAAGCTTCTATTGCAAACAGATGCTCAGCTTAAAATGGACAAGCACCCTCAGTGGTGCTGCCTTGGCTTTCCCAAGCTGTGCTATTCCCCTCGGGTGAGAGTGTCCCTGGTGTCCCTGCTCTCAAGCCACAGAGCTCTCGTTGTGCTGAAGGGAAGCCCTGTGAAAATTGGCTCCTTCCAGTGCAGCAGCCAAGTAGCTGTGGGCAGGCTGTGGGAGGCTGGCTCCTCAGAGATCTGCCTGTGCATTGCTCAGGAAGGGGGAGTGTGGTAAGGAGAGATATTTTTGCACGAGGGCTATGCCAGACGTGCAGTGTGTTACTTGGTAGCTGCACAAGACAGAACTTGTTTTGTGACTTTTATTAGGACTTAGTTCTTGCTGATTAATACATGGCTTCATTGTCCAGCTTCAGAAAATCCCTACAAAACTAAGGAATCAATGCATGATTGTGGGTTTTTGAAAAAAAATAGAAAAAGGGAAAGGAACAGGAGCTCTTTAAATAAAGCTTGTTGATAAACTGGATGTAGTGTTTGGTTTTGTGGCTGTTTATGGAAAACAACTTCTGTTCTGTGGCCATCCTGGCTTTTGTAGCTGCAAGACCAGCTCTGTTTGGATTTGGGGTTTTTTTGTTGTTTTTTTTTGTCTTCATGACTTGAATACACTTTTTCTATCCTCTCCAGCTCTCTGTTTTTTGTGTTAAACCAGTGTAGCTATATAGTAGACTTAAGTCTAGATTGTTGAGATTGTAAGGTGGCAGGGTGGCAGTGGGAAGCTAAAATTTCCTCAGTGGCACTTGTATGGAAGCTAAGGGTTAAGCCATCTCCCATTCCTAATGTGTTCCTGTTGCTGCAGTACTCCCAACTGGGCTACACAAATCTCCTTCTACTCCCAGAGGTCCTGTACCTGAGCAGTTGCAGTTCCTGCAGGGGTTGTTCATATTGTTAAGCTCTACTCTCATAAATATAATCACCTTTGAAACTGATGTAGTCTCCTCTTAGGAGAGCAGGGTGTTGGGACATCCTCAGTCAAACCAGATCATCAATGTCAATGTAGAAACAAATTGAGGAATGAAATGCATTTGGAGTTTGCTGCTTGATTCTTTGATCTCTCCTGATTTTTTCTAAGTCAGAAATATTTCAAGTTGCCAGTTTCAAAGAGCATTTTGACTAAAACCAGTGCCTGCTGCCAGTTCCTGGTAGCTGGATATGGGTCTGAGCAGCCTGGCTGGGTAGGGGAAGTAGAGAACAGTGTGCCTGATGCTGTCATAAGCTTTTTTTTTTATGTTTTACATAACAATGGTGCTTCTGAGGAACTGTTCAACATAGTATTGCCCTATTCCCCTTTTCCAGTCTGCAGGAGTTTGAGCAGTGCTCAACCCCTCAGCTCTGGGACCAGTGCAGCCAGTAGCTACTGGGAGGATACATCTGACCCTAAAGGTGTTGAGGTCTTGCTTTGCATGTTTTTCTTCACTTCCCTCAGATGAGCTGGGTATTCTGAGAAAGCACGTGGGACTTAGCTAACCTGGCTGGAGAGACTTGTAAGCAGGTTTTACTCTGCCCATGCTGTACTGGATAAGCTGTACACATATAGACTGTCAACCCCCTTTTGCTTGAGGGCTGTTGTTCTGCAGTGGGCTGCAAAGCACGTTGTGTTTTGCCAAAGGCCAGGCTGGGCTGGTGAGATGGCAGAGCTGGTCAGAGGTGTGGCAGGTGGCACGTTTTGCTGCTTGCTGGTCAGAGCTGTTCACTGTGGTGCAGGGAGGGCTGGTGGTGCAAGGCAGACACAGTGGAAAGAGACCTCCTCCAAAGCATACCATCTGTTTCACTGGCTGTGCACTTGGTCCCACCTGTGGTTTATTGCCTTACTGGTTTCAGGAGGGCAGAACAGTTGAAGTGATGGATGGGAGTCAGCCCAGCTTGGACCACTGTCTGCTTTTGTATCATCCAAGGGTCTGTAAGAGCCTGTAAAATGACTTGGATATTATTTCACCCTCCTCTGTGTCTAGTGGAAAGGAGCTGCAGAGCAGCAACACCATTTCCAGCTGAGAAAGTGGTGGTAGTTGTTGGCCTGGCAAATTTGAGTAGATCGTTTGCTTCCTGAGGATCAGGTCTTACAGAGAAGTTGCTCAATTACAGTACAGTTGGTACAGTTTTCTCTGTCAGATTGAAAACAAACACCATCTAAACCCCTTGTGCTCCAACTTGCTCCCATTGCCTCTTGTCCTGTCATTGGATGACACTGTGAAGTCTGGCTCCATCCTCCTACACTCACCTTTAACATATAGACATTAATGAGGTCCCCCTTCAGTCTCCTCCAGGCTAAAGAGCCCCAGCTCTCTCCCATGTGAGGACTGTATGTTCATTTCATGCTCATGCTGTTGTAAATGCTGACTTGGTTCCACTGTCACTAGTGACTTCAGAAGCTCCAGTGATGCTGTCTTTCCAACAGGATCAAGCAGATTAAGCACCATATGAATTAGAGTTGTGGAAACCCCAGTAAGACTTGTAATTTTGTTGGTGTCCCAGGAGACCAGTATTGTTGTTAGTTACTGTGGGGAGAGTGAGTGAAAATAGTGCTGTAGAAAAGCCTATGAACTGCTGTTGTATTCGGTGTTTCCAAGTCAATAGCAATAAAAACCAGGTCCACTTTTATTCCCAAATACAGTATTAAAATTCACAATTGGTCAAGAAGGCTGTTATTTAACAGCTAATATGAGATTTCTTATTTGGTGGAACTTGAACAATTATATTCCTTCCTTATAATGACAGGTCTTGAATTTCTGCACCTCCCAAACGCTTTGCATGGTTAGGCTGCAGTTTCCCCCACTGTGGATCTGGAGAGACTCCTTTCTCTAGAAGAAAGGAGATTATTGGAGGTGACATAGTAGAGAGTCACAACATGAACAAATGGCTTGAGAGCAGGCAGATAGAGGAGCTTGTGAAAGGAGGAGAAAAAACCTTTATGGCAGTGTCAATGGATTTGAGGTTAGACTTGTAAAGTGCTCTGCTTGTGTTTTTCTTCCAAGTAGGCACTGGGGTAAATAGTGCTGCCTGGTCAGAAACCCTTCCCTGTTGACAGGCAGGTCCAACACAGGGTGGCTTCTCTTTGAAGTGCCAACACTGAAGTGTTGAAGTGCTAGCTACCCCTCCTGTGCTCAACAGTGGTAGCCTTTGAGCTCTCCCAAGGGCTTTGAAATAGGTTGCTCACCTTTGAGTAGCACAGAAGGGGCTGTTTGCCTTTGAAGTCTTGTTTGTGCTAGGGATGCTTTCATCTGCAGAAGAAAAAAAAAAAGGCAAAATAAAAAGAGCAAAAAAAATAATGATTAAAAAAAAAAAAAAAAAAGAATAAAAAAAAAAAAAAAAAAGGCACCATTGCTCAGCCCAGGACTTTGTACCAAAAAAAAATCTGAGTTCCTTACACAGTCCTTAAAGCAAACTAGATGCTGGAGTTGCTGAAACAGTGACTAGGACTGAGGGTGTGAAAGGAGTGTGTGGAAGACCTGCCTCCTTATTTGGTGACTGCTTTTGCTGCTCAGAACTTGGCTGTGCTCTGTGCTTCAGCCAGGGCCATGCTGTGGGGCCATGACCTTGGACCATAAGGGGATGGGGATGCTGTCAGTGGTTTCTAGGCTGGGCATCAGTGTAAGGGTGTACCTGGCTAACCACTTGTGTAGGCTAGAAACAATTTGCAAGCTGAACTTCCATGACAAGCTGCCTTAATGGTGAGACAGCATCAAAAGAGCCTGTTGAATGTCCTTCTAAGAAACAGGCTATGCCAGTGAAAGGACTTCTTTTTGCCAGTTACATTGCATCAATATTAGTGTCTTTCTGCAAGAGCTTTCTCTGGGCTAAGAGTGCTGTTTTTTACCTTCCTAACCAATGTTTCTGTGCTGCTGAAATGTGTTAAGGTAAAGGGAACCTTGAAACAGAGCTGTGCTTTTTTTTTGTAATGCAGTTAATGGTTTTGGGTTGTGTGCTCCATTCTTCAGACTACCTCTGAGCTCTTTTCAGTGTAAAACAGAGAGAGGACACTTACCACAAAGTGTCCCAGCATCCAGGGCTTTAAAAACAGCTGCATAGCTTTGTGTGTTTGGCTTATCTCCCAGTTTTGAACTAGATATAGTTGTCCCAAGCACAGTTGTTTCAAACCTGCTTTGGGGTATCATGCTTCTGGAGCAGCTGGGAGCACTGTTGACTGTAAACGGGAATTGACAATTTGGGTTGTGCTTCATTTAAGCCCATCTGGTCCCAACTCACCTGGCTTTCTTGGACTGACTCACAGCCAGACAGGCTTCAGAAATGGTTCTGTGCATCTTGCCTAGCCTTGAGGGCTGGCTGGAAGGTGTTTGCCCAGCCTGTGTCCTAAAACCTGTTCTGGTGTGGTGGTGGACGGGGACAAGGTGACATAAAACAGTTAATTGCATTAACAAGTATTTCTGATTGAGCATAGGGCACTGGATGTAGCCATTTCTAAAAGCCTGAGCTGCTTTTGAGGCTGGAATTGGGATTCTACCTTCTCCTGCACAGGAGGGATAATCTTCCCTGATAATCCACGGGTTGCACTGCATGTCTCTGCTTGCAGACTTCCTGAGCTAAGCCGTTGAGATGTATTTTACAGGCGATCAGCAGCATGAATAACGCTCTGGGGGAGGATGAGAGTGCTCTGGGCTGGAGGCAGCTTCTCCAAGCTGCCCGGCCGCGTGGCTGTGGCTGTCGCCGTGCTTTTGGCCGCAGTGTCTGAAAGACTGGGTCTCCCGCACCACCGTTGCCGTGGGTGGCTATAGCTGCTTGTTTTGCAGAGCTCTTGGTCCACTTTTCCGTATCAGGGATGCTTTTGGATGTCCGAGCGCCGTGATATTTTTGATGGAGCCTTCAGTGGGAAGCAGAGCGCGGTGTGGGGGGGGGGGGGGGGG
>VYZU01034888.1:2096-29543 GCA_013401355.1 Ceyx cyanopectus
CAGCACACCATGACTGTGTCTGTGCAGCACACTGCTCTAGTAATTGCAAAAGCACCGAAACTCATCCAGACTTTCCAAAATCTGCCAGCCATGCTGGTCACAGAGAGATCAGGGAAGAGCTTCCTAGAGAATATCCAGTCTGCTTACCTGGCCATAAGAGCTGCTGCTGCCACCCGAGTAACTCGGCCCACCCTAAGACAAGGACACCATTTGGTTACTCCCTTCTGCCAGGGGCGCGGCCTGCGCTAGGCAGAGCAAGCGACTCCCGCCTAGAGCTACTCAGGCCTCCATCCAGAGCCTGCATTCTGCCTGGCCCTCAGTGATGCTGAGTGTGCTGCCTTCCCATGCTGGGATTCCAGATAAATTGCTAGCATGTGGATAATGTAGAGTATGAGAAAACAGACTTTCAGAGAAAATGTCAACTTTAAGTTCAAATCGTGAGTGACTGCTCAGTGCTTGTGCAGTGCCAGTGCACACCACCTTCTGCAATGCTGCATTCTGACTGCTGCCTGACTTGCTTACCTGGCCGTAGGAACTGCCACCTTGAGGCTGGTAACCCTGTAAAAGAGGCAAGAACTCAAATGTAAACAATGCTGTAGTCTTAACATAGCTGCAACAGAAATGTACATTCCTTGTACATTTCCACTCATAGGTCCTCAGTGCTAGGGGTTTTTTCCCTCATGATATTTCAGTGGTGCAAACCAAAAATTAACCAAAATTTAGCAACTCCAAGAAGGAATAAAAACCCAAACAAATCAAATGCTTGTACAGGGAAAGTCCCTCCAGAAAAGTTCAAGACATTTCAGCAGAAGTGTCTCACCTGGCCATAGGACTGTCTGCCTGGGGAACCCTTAAAAAAAAAAAAAAAAGAAGATAATTACCACCTTGACAAGGAGGCTTCTATGAGGAGTGTAAGATTTGTGGGAATACAGATGCACAAAGGATTCCAAAAAGGCTCTTCCTGAGCCAAAGGAAAAGGAACAATATGCTTGTGTTTGTGCAGCACATCCTATTATTAGTAAAAGTGTAGAATCAAGACACAACCTGTTAATCCTGTGAATGCTGAGTATTTGTGATTCTGAGTACTGGCCTTCCTCCGTCCTTGATCCCTATTTATGAAGCACTTTCCTGGTTGGACTTAGTAGTACAGAGAACACTGACGAACTTTTGACTCTGTCCCCTCCTCCCAAAAGAGGAGGAAATCTGCATTGTTTTGTTATGGATAAGCAACTATTCTTCACCATCTTGGAAGTTTGAGATTTAATATATGTGTCTAAATCTACCAGTATAGAATTTATGGTGTAATGGAGTCTAGAATCGCTTCCTGTCACTGACAGATTTTTACTCACCTTTTAGAGCACATGTTGAGTGGAATACAGTCATTTCACTTCAACCAATCACACATGGAAATACATGATGAGCATTCCAATTAAAAACAGTTGAATATCAATACCAGAGGACAATTTTATGAACAAAAACTGAGACATGAAATTATTTATTTCCAGGTTGTGCTGGCCCTGATAAAGCAAAGTCTATAGCATGTACGATATCTTCTTTTTAAGTTTACTTACCTGAACGTAAGTGCTGCTGCTTTGCTGTCTTTGCCCACTCTACACAGAAACAAACAAAGAAACAAAAGTTATTTATCACAGAATGTTAGGGGTTGGAAGGGACTTAGAAGATCATCTTGTCCAACTCTGCTGGAAGACTCCCTTCTGTACTTATATATTCCCAGAGAGATTAATTATTATTTAATTTACTGAGACAGGTCTTTGGTTAAAACTCAAATATAATGCACAAAGAATGCCTACCTGTATTATGATCCTAGTAGCAGAATTTGCCAAACTCTGAAAAAAAAAATCCAAAACAAAACAGAAAACATTTAATTTTACTTGTTTAAATGTAATGCAGTTATATAAAAAAATACCAAATTGTACTATTTTACTTGGGAGAGTAAATGGACAAGGTCACATGTATGATGTACTATCAAATTCTTTACAACCAGTATTAAACTAGTTTATCTTGAGCTCTGAAAGTTAGGGGAGATAGTCTGACCCTACTAAGTTATTTTCCACACTTTTATTTGCTTTTATTACAGCTTATATGGAGCACAGCAGAGGCTCTCCATTTTTTGCACTACAAATCAGGTCAGCTTTTCCAAATGTGGTGAGTAAATCTAAAACAATAACCCTCTCCATCTGTCTCACTATCACCACACATATTAATATTGTTCCTGATCCAGTCATTTTTTATTATTTCTGGGCATGAGGGACAAATGTATTTTATATTTGGGTAGCAGAGACATCCTGAGACAACTGGTTTGATCCCCTAAGAACTGTATTAGTGTTACAGAGATCATGAGAAAAAAGTTTGCTTACCTGGGGGAAAGTATGACGCTGCAAATAAAACAAAACAAGCTTCAATTATTTTGTGCAAGGGATTGTCCAAGCAGAATATTGCAGCAAAAAAAGAGCCCTACCATTTTGATACAATAGACAACCAAACATGAAAGAAAGATATTGGAAGGACAGAATAGAACAGATGCATCTTAATGTTCATTCAGGTTGGAACAACAACATGTTAGATTAGAAACCACACATCAGAAAAATATATAGCAAATGGTATGTGATAGAAACTCACTTTAACCACCTTAAAGCTAAACTTACTGATGACTGACTGAGTTCCAAGTAAGCAGAGTGGAAATTTAGTAGTCTAAAAATGAGAATGGAAGTGAATTTACAAAAGAAAAATGCAATTATAACAGAAAATCAAAACTGTTCGGGAATGCAGAGACTGTATACATTGAGAGACCTGGAATCTGCAATAATCCAGTAACTCTGCAAGTACTAAGTGTCACAGAATCTCCACAAGATTTGTAGCCATCTTACTCCTGGCTTTCCCTGAAGATAATTATGTGCTTAGGGTAAAACCTACCTGCCAAAACATTGGCTCCATACACCAGGAATCTGACAATAAAGATATTTGAACACTTTTTGAGTCAAGATTCTGAGCACTGTAAGCTGCTTACCACAGGTGGAAAAGGGTTGCTGTTGGCAATCACCACCACCTAGAGAGAAAGCAGAAAAACTGTTTACTCATCACAGAGTTTATTTAAATAGTTAAATATGTTAGGAAAATGAATAATACTTAATTACCTAAATTTACAAACTCTGTATATTTGCATAATAATGCTATGGATGATCATTTTATAAATTATACTTTAATAAAAAATTGAAAAAAAATTTTTAGACTTATGACCAAGCAAAAAAAACCCCAAATAAAATCATTTGTATTATCCAGTGGTGTAACAAGGAACAGAAGAGTGGGCACTATCAGAAATAAAGATTTCTAGTACAAACCAAGCAGAAGTATTACATTTAAAAAACTATATTATTAAAATTCTATCAGTATATTTTTAAGAATTAAAGCAATAAGAAATTAAAACTAAAAAACCAATCACCTCTGAGAACATGAATGGGTACACTGTATGTTTGTTGAACATACCATAGTATTAGCTTGGAGTTCTTATTATAAACTAAATTCAACAGTAATATGAATTCTACCGATTTAACTTGCTGAGTCACATTCCAGCCCCATCTGAATAATAATTACCAAATTTACACCCTTAAAAGTCCTAGTTATAGCACAATCATTATCCTAACTTTTCAAACATGTATGGGGATTTGTTTTTGAAATTGTATTATTCTGTATGCAGTTAAGTCAAGTATCAAGAAAAGCCACCACAGCACAGCAAGTTTGTATAAAGCATCTAAGAACCAAACTGATTCAATTTGCATCAGTCTGTCTGGGTTAAAACCTTAAAAAGTCTTAATTGGTAAAAGGATCTGTAGTACCATTGAAATAAAAGACGACATAACAAGTAACAAATGTAAGATTTTTTTTTCCTTAAGAACTGAAAAGGAAAGGAGTGCTCACCTTCTTACTGGAATCAGAAGTGCTTGAAGGGACAGACTGTAAAGAATTAAAAAAACAGAATACATAAATGTCTAACAGGTAGGTGTATGACAAATTAACAATGATACTATTTTGCATGAGAATGTAACAGCTGGCATCATTTCCCTAATGTACCAAAATAAGGTTCTGAAGAAAAATATTAATTTATTGGCAATTATTAAGTGAAGACTGAAATAAAACAACTGGTTTAATTTATTTTTTTTAACAAGCTCCAATTATTTTGCTAGTTTTACACAGCATCGCATAAAAGATGCAAATTTCTCATTTAATATCAACATGAAAGGGTTTCTTAAAAATAAAAATAATCTACTGGTAGGAAAAAAACCTTCATCAAAAAAGAAACCAACCCGAACAACAGAACCCATCCCCCCAGAACTATAAAAACTACTGTTGAAATATAATCTTGAATGGATGGGATGTGCTAAAAGAATAAAAATGTTTTAAATTAAGCCTAAAATAATGTGCAGTGAAGTTTTCCCTTTAATAAACTGATATATGCAATTGATAGACAAAAGCCACACAGAAAAATACTTTAATTCTTAGTAACTAAAGAAAGCAACAACTTTTGAAAAATCATAATAGATATAACTGGTATAAATATTTGATTGATTTTACTGTTTGGTAAATGTTGGGCATAACTGCTTATTTTTTTGAATAGCTTAGGAAACTGAAGACATGTTGGAAAGCACATAATTACCTGGCCGTAGGTTATACCACTGCCATATGATGCACTCTGAAATAGAAATATAAATCAGGTATTTATTTTTATGATAATCTGTTAACTATATCTAGAAGTCATTGTTTTTTTTCTTTAGGGTATGTACACTCTGGATCAAACTGATTTAATCTATATCTAAATATATCTAGGGCAACAGCAAAGTGTACTGAACTTGCTTAAAGACAACTGAAGTAAAAATTTTCCATCATTTTACTATGGTCATAAGATTTATGTTGCTCTATCACAAATACAGCTTACACTTACATGTAAAACAAAGAGAAAAAGATATTTACTATTTAGGAATAGCATAAAAGTGTATCTAAAATTAAGTATATGATTAAGCAGTTGCTTGGCTAGGGCCTCAGTTCCTAACAGGCAGTAGAGTGTTGTCCGATAGATTTTTTTCCACTTGCTTTCATGATTTTAGAAATGGTAAATATGTTAAAATAAATCTGCTTTCAGGTGAAAAACAAGTAAATGAGCTTGACAGTAGGAATATCTCTACCAAATAAATAATTACTGGATTAATGCACAAATATTGTAAAATCCCCAAAATGGTATTGCACAATATGCAACATCCAAAGACAATTAGAAATTCTAATGGGTAAAAAGCATTATGCAGTAAGAATTCTGACATTTTAGTAGCCTAACAAATTAAGTGTTTGTAATAGGTCATATGTAGACCTCATAGCATAAGCCATTTTCCTTAAGATATTTAGGAAGCACAACATAGCTCTGCAGAACAGAATCAAATGTATTTGGCAATAAGGAAATTTAAGCATAATATTAGAGAATTAGCAAATACATAGATAACTAGCTTACATCTTTACAGGCCTGTTGACTGTAGGTACCAGCAGCACCTCCCTAAGAAAAAAACAAAACAAGTTATTTCTCTGCTTTATTGCTTAAGGAAAAAAGACACTTCAAACATGCTCAACTGTGTCTCATTCTTAGGCAGATTATGTAAAGAATAGATGGTAAAGAAAGTATTGTACTCTCCACTATTAAGTGTGAATGTAACAGGCAGGCACATTAGCTCTTTGTACATTAGTGATTATCTAGTTGTACATTTTAAAACAGACACTATCAATATATTATTTTAACAGAAATAAATCTCAAAGCTTTGATACAATGCATGTAATTCAAACATGTATGCAATTTGTACACACACATATGTAGAAGTTAGGAAGCAGAAGCTGGAACCAAGTTAACACATTCCCAATTTACAGTCAAATATCAAGGTCCAGCATAAATAGTTTATTTTTTGAAGTACATTTCACTTATTAATACAATCAATACTATCCCCCAAAACTCTTAATTTCATTGCTCTTTACAGAAACCAAATACATATTGTGATGAATTTTACAAGTACTGTTTACAGTATTATTATTATTACAACCTGTATAATGAGTGTAATGTTAAGTGCAATAATAGCCCCTTCACAGTCTTTCTTTCATGATTCTATAATCTACTTAACTTTTTAACACCTCTCTTTGTCAACTTCTTAATCTTATGGAACAAACAATAATTAATTTTTTCACTATCTCATAGTTATTTTGTATTTGCAACAGAAACTCCCACATGAACACTCAAATAATGCACCTGCAGGATATAAGTTTCTATAAATATAATAATGTTAGGGACATAAAAGTAAACATAAAGTGCTTACAGGGCCACATCCATTCTGGCTTATTGTGTAGACTACTCCACTCTGAAATAAAAACAGAAGACACTTATTCCCATGTTAAAAAAAAAAAAAAAGGGGGGGGTGAGGTTGATGGTGAGGTGTGGCAGAAAGGAAAATCTCTTCTGTTTATGGCATAAAAAGAGATGCAGCTGGTAATGTGAAAGAAATACAGTGAACAAAATTGGTATTTAGCATATTCATAAAAAGAACTGGCATTTCTCAGAATCTGGTCATTCCAATTAAAAGTTGTGAAGATTGATCAAAGTTAAATATTACTAGATAATTCAATAATAAATAGTAAGAAAGATATCCTTGAGAAACTTCATTCAAGAAACAAGAGGCATACCAGAAAGCAGCTGACAGTTTAGGTGCAAACAGACACTTCACAATAGTGGAAAAAAATAACTAAAACCCAAATATACTTTCTGCAATCAAAGTGAAATCAGGGAGAGTACAGACATTCATATTCCAGAAGAACAGACAGTGAAATCCACAAATTTTCAACTGTGATATAATCTGGTGTTAAAAGAGATACCAACATTACCTGACTGCCTGAATAGCTGTTCTGAGAAGAACCAGAAGGTCCAACCTGTAAAGAAACCAAAATACTAATTATTATTTTGTAGAAAATTTATTTTCATATGCAAGATTTTCAGAATACCTACTTGGTGGGAAAAAGAACACCACACAAAACAGTTTTCTGTGACTTAATTTCACCAACTGATACTATTAAAAATATTTCAATCATCTTTAAAGCTAAATAATCAAAACTATACCAAAACAGCTAGTATAAATTAAGATACTTCTTATATAACTTTTTACCTGACCTCATATACTTGATGTCCATCATTAAGGAGGATCACTGCCAGGATCATTAAAAAGTATACTAAAATTTTTTACTGTCTATGTAATCACTAGACACTACAGAATGTAGCACATATTTGATGGGAGAAAGAAAAAAATAAGGAAAAGCTGCTTCTTTACTGAGCTGTGATAGTTTTAAGAAACATGTTAGAAATCTATGCAAGATGAGGCAGCAAGAATCTGCAGGAGGAAATGGTAACAAGGCTGACAAACATTTAGAAAGTTTGAGACTTTAATAAACTAAGTTAATTGCCAAGTAGAAAAATTAATTGAGTGACAAGAGAGATAAAGATGTGTGTCAAAGCAGCTTCTGACTAGGTCATGAGATCTTGAGCAATTATCAGTATGTCAGTGTCTTTGGAAAAAGAATATTTACCATGATGCATCTGCCTTGGGTTGTGTAAGTCCCTCCACGCTGCAAGAAAATACAGGTTCCAGTTACTGTTCATTGGCTGGTGCATAAAGACAAATTATTTTCAACATGTAATCAACTGAATTTACATTTGTGGTCTGAATGAAGACATCAAGTGTTTCATTGCTTACACAGTGTAACAATCTGATCTGAGAACTGATGTTAACTACTAAAAATAAAAATACCTTCAAAACTGCACACAACATAGTAAGAATAAATGATTTCAGTAGGAAAGTAATTTGAATGGTATGATCTTCATGCTACAACCATGAGACAGCTGGACCAGCAGGACTGCAACTGAAAATTGGGAAATGAAAGAAAAATTGCTCTTACCTTGTTGCATTCTAATTCTATCATAAGCTGTGGAAAAAAAAAAAAGAGGAAACATTTGCAAATGATTTAATGGAAAAAAAACCCCAAACCAAACCAAAATAAGCCCAGCTCATTATAGGAAACAGGAAATCCATTTGATGAAGTGAGGTGCTCACTCTTGGTTACATCAAAACATGACCTAAACCAGTGTTGCTGCAGCCAAGAAGCAATATGGTAGGTTTGAACAGACTTTCTTTACTGTAGCTGCCCATTGTATTTAAGAAGTTTCATGTAAGCATAATTCTTGGTTATCTGAGAATATGCTACACAGCTATAGTTCCCAAGGACTGAGGCAGCAGTTCTCCTTATGGACAATTTTCTTTGTCTTTATGCTATGGATTGTTTTCATAGCTGGGTTATTAGTTTATTTCTGGAAGATATATTTTTTCCATCAATTTAGTGAGAGGATTAGGCAGTTAAACTAAAAGTATTGAAAATAGCTGATTATTTTGATCGTTGTAGTTAATGGATACATGAAAACAAATGTATGTCTTGTATTGAGTCCAAGACATTTTAATTTACTGTTTTAATTTCTAGCATGCAAATACACTCAAAACTTACCTTCCTTTTACTTTTTCCTGTCCCATTAACTGACTCAGAACGGATAGGTGTGAGAGATTTACTCTGAACTCCAAACCAAAATTTATCTAGATCTTGAACAACAGTTGCACTGGAAAGAAAACAAAACTGTAATTATTTTTCTATCCTTCCCCAGCCACCAAGATGATCTACTTTATATTGACTGCAAGTTTGAAAAGAACATCAGCATTTTCCAGAACACTTTTCCAGTTACTGTATTATCAACCAACATAATTTTGAGGATAAATAAAACAGATGCTCAGAAGGAGCAGAAGAGGAATGGACACTTTGCGGAAGCATTGTCTGCAGAGGGGAGTAGCAGCTCAAATGTCCATGAAATTGTCACACCTCTTTCCCACTCTGACAGTGTATACCTATGATATGTATACCTCCTATCATAAATGTTAGCTTGANTGGCAAGACAAGAACTTCAGAAACTGCAGCACAGATCCATGTCAAATAATCCACTAAAAAAAAATCAAGGAAAAAAACCCCAATAACAAAACCCCACACCAAAAAAAACCCCAAAACCCCCCAAAACCAAACCCCCCAATTATTTACATAAATTGAAGCTCTTGAACATCACTTGGAGCAATCCATGTTGTTGTAATTTTCTTCTTTATGTCTGAATTTGCATGAGTTACTGCTGAATTCTACAATTATAAAGAAATAAATATAATTAGGTAAGGTGTGAGAGTAATTTTTACTCATACAATTAGGGGAACTGTCTCTACTACAACAGGTAACACTCATGTCCTGCTAAAAAATGCCACATAGCCTCTACATTAGATTAGTATCACGTAGAGAAGATACATGTATTTCTTAGGGTCAACATTTTAAAACTCTACTGATTAAATTACTGTGCTATACAAAAAACATTCTCTATTTCCATCAGTTCTGATTAAAGAGTTTAAAAGGAAACCAAACTTGGGTAAATAAAATATTCCAAGGCAGAGCACATACCGTCACATTATGACATTCCAAGCCTTTAGTGTTTGCATCTGTAATTTTAAAAGTACCAATAGGAACATCTCCTTCTATTTCTCGAGCTTGTAGATGAAATCCTTTAAAACCAGCATCTTTAAGTGCTTCTAGAGTCACTGTGATAACAGACATTTTGAGAAATTAAATTTTCAATATACAAATAAAACCTCGTCAATGTTTAACAACTAATTTCCCTCACTCCAAAGCACAAGACTGCAAGTACAGAAATTAATTTAACATTTATAAAAATTGTAAAAGGTTTAAGTAATAAAAACTGTAATAAATCCTATCTAATAAAAAGGAAGAAATTTTGAGAGCTATTTCTGTGGAAAGTAACACGACATATGATTTACTGGTGATGGTAAAAGTAATTCTGCTCTACCAAACAACTACTTTCTTATCAATCTCCTTCTCTTGCACAATTGGAATATTGGCTAATGGTCCTGCTGACTAAAAGTTCATTTACTCTGTTTAATTAGGCCTAGGAAGTCAAAACAGCTATGGGAGAAAGAGAATGGCATTTATTTCTACCTTTGTTTCAAAAGAAAAGATCAGCTTTTGCCCAAGGCTGAACTGCAGAACCCATTTTAAAAAATGTGTTACAGCTGAAGAGAAACTAAACAGTTTGCTTCTTGTGTTCTATACTAAATATGAACAATTAATTNTAAAACAGATGCTCAGAAGGAGCAGAAGAGGAATGGACACTTTGCGGAAGCATTGTCTGCAGAGGGGAGTAGCAGCTCAAATGTCCATGAAATTGTCACACCTCTTTCCCACTCTGACAGTGTATACCTATGATATGTATACCTCCTATCATAAATGTTAGCTTGAAACAAGATCAAATACTTATTTTTCCAATTGCATCAAGCATGTTTTTTGTTAGACAGGTAACATTTTCACAATCTTCAGTACTGCAATAAAGTAGCATTAAACATAGGATAAATTTATCTTCTGTTTTCAGCAATTAGTTCATGGGTCATAAATTTATTATTAAATTTATCTTACAAGCATTTACTGTTCTTCTGCTTTTCAAAATTTAAAAAGTTGTAATGCAATAGTCTGAACTTCACTTATTCATGGGACAAGTAAAAACCAGTTACTCAAAGATCCATTAATAACAATGTACTTAATAGAATTATTTACATATATTAACAACTCTAGGAGAGTGTTTACCTTTTATAATTAATATAAATAATTTTATGATGTAATTTAATGGACAGTGGGAAGTTATGACAAACTATGACAAAAAAACCATGATAGTGGCAAGACAAGAACTTCAGAAACTGCAGCACAGATCCATGTCAAATAATCCACTAAAAAAAAATCAAGGAAAAAAACCCCAATAACAAAACCCCACACCAAAAAAAACCCCAAAACCCCCCAAAACCAAACCCCCCAATTATTTACATAAATTGAAGCTCTTGAACATCACTTGGAGCAATCCATGTTGTTGTAATTTTCTTCTTTATGTCTGAATTTGCATGAGTTACTGCTGAATTCTACAATTATAAAGAAACAAATATAATTAGGTAAGGTGTGAGAGTAATTTTTACTCATACAATTAGGGGAACTGTCTCTACTACAACAGGTAACACTCATGTCCTGCTAAAAAATGCCACATAGCCTCTACATTAGGTTAGTATCACGTAGAGAAGATACATGTATTTCTTAGGGTCAACATTTTAAAACTCTACTGATTAAATTACTGTGCTATACAAAAAACATTCTCTATTTCCATCAGTTCTGATTAAAGAGTTTAAAAGGAAACCAAACTTGGGTAAATAAAATATTCCAAGGCAGAGCACATACCGTCACATTATGACATTCCAAGCCTTTAGTGTTTGCATCTGTAATTTTAAAAGTACCAATAGGAACATCTCCTTCTATTTCTCGAGCTTGTAGATGAAATCCTTTAAAACCAGCATCTTTAAGTGCTTCTAGAGTCACTGTGATAACAGACATTTTGAGAAATTAAATTTTCAATATACAAATAAAACCTCGTCAATGTTTAACAACTAATTTCCCTCACTCCAAAGCACAAGACTGCAAGTACAGAAATTAATTTAACATTTATAAAGATTGTAAAAGGTTTAAGTAATAAAAACAGTATTAAATCCTATCTAATAAAAAGGAAGACATTTGGAGAGCTATTTCTGTGGAAAGTAACACAACAGATGATTTACTGGTGATGGTAAAAGTAATTCTGCTCTACCAAACAACTACTTTCTTATCAATCTCCTTCTCTTGCACAATTGGAATATTGGCTAATGGTCCTGCTGACTAAAAGTTCATTTACTCTGTTTAATTAGGCCTAGGAAGTCAAAACAGCTATGGGAGAAAGAGAATGGCATTTATTTCTACCTTTGTTTCAAAAGAAAAGATCAGCTTTTGCCCAAGGCTGAACTGCAGAACCCATTTTAAAAAATGTGTTACAGCTGAAGAGAAACTAAACAGTTTGCTTCTTGTGTTCTATACTAAATATGAACAATTAATTAACTACTCAGACTTTTAAACATTTTGCTACTGAAGGAGATGAGAAAAATACAGAAGAGAGCAGATTAATGTTTTGTATATAGTTAAACCGAAGTTAAATTTAAAGAGAAATAAACAAATTTGGTATGATCTATTATAAACTTCCTCTCCTAATGCCAATATTAGGCACTTTACCAAATAAAATCAGAGTAATGGTTTATGCCCAAAGGTACATGCAGTCATGAAAAATAAGAACAGAGAAAATGGGAATGACACTGAAGTCGAGGCAAGGACCATTTCCTAACACCTTCATAATTACCCTTCCAATTTGTCATTAACTTCCAGTCCTAATTCACTAACTTTTTGCAGGTCTAGGAAGGATGACACCCACCCCTTGAATGCAGTGTTAAATGAAGCACAGACAAAATAAGAGTTGGCACTGCACGGGTGACACCGCGATAGATGCACTGGAAGGGCAGCCCAATGCAACTCCCCAGGGCCAGGTACTAGGTGCTGACCATTTCCAGCACTAGAAAAGTAATGCTAAAGCAACAGACATCTGCTTACTTAAAAAAAGTGTGGGGGAGAGGGAAAGTTAACATCTGGGAATCCATAGTTTTGCATTGGTAAACCCCATATAACCTCACAGAACAGTCTGCACAGTTATTAGCTACTAGCTACGTAGTTATTCCCAGTTATTAGCTACTTGCTGAATAATGCTCTTTTTCAGCTACCGAGATAAAACAACAGATATGTGACAGGTTAAAACTCATTTCCATTTCTGTGCTTCTCCTAGCAAACAGCTAGAAAATGAAGCTCTCATAAGATGACAGCACCATAAGATGTCATCATAGTGTGAAGAAACAGGGCTGTCAAGGTGTTCCATCCAGAGAGCAATTTGGGATTACTAAAATAAAAAGGTGGCTTAAACCACAACAGCTCCACCTCCAGCAATTGATAAAATCTGGGATGTAACTCTTAGAAGGCTGACTCAAAATGTGTCACTCTGAGCTGTCTTACATTGCATGTTGAATTTTTATTTTCCTGTAAAATGACAGCATATGAATATCTAATAAGTAGGATTCCTTTGTATTGCAGAAGCCTGATAAAACAGCAAATACTCAAATACGAAGTTAAAGAGCAACTAATTATTAGTCCAGTTTGGACAGCTGTCCTATTTAATTTTAATTTTGTCAAAAAAAATTATAGCTTGAAGTTAAGATATGGTTATTACATAGGGAAAAGAAAAAAATAATCTGTTTTCAGCTACACAAATATATACACAAAAATAAAAAGCAAAAAAAGACTAATCTCAGCTATAAGATGAGATTGAAAAACAAATACAAATTAACTAGATTGAGAGAAAAATGGTGGAAATTTGTTGAAGACTGGTAGTTCTGGGAGACACAGATACAAATTTTATGTCATTCAGATTATTTACCTTGGATTTCATTTCCTGCCTCAAAGTTATCAAAAGCTGCAGCAATGATATATGGTGGTGCAGATGTCTGTGGTTCAGCTTCATAGTTTGGTAACAGGGAATCACAATCAATTGAGGTATTTGTCTGTGGAAAACCAAGTATTCCAGGCAAAAATATCCCACAGAACAAAAAAGCAAAGCAGGAGTGTCTCCTCATCTGTGGAACAAAAAGACAAGACAGTTTATAGTAACTTTTTTCTGGCAGTGACCACGTTTGACAAACACCTGCTTTTCTCCAGGGTAGGAAACAGAACATGACTAGAAAGCTGGGCTTTTATTATATGAATGTATTCTTAAGAAAATAAAATACCTGTATACACTGGCAGAACAATGCAATAAACTACACTAATATTTCTATTCTAAAAATATTGATTTATTAATGGAAGTTTAAATTATCTGCTTACATGACAGCAATCCATTGACAGCTGTCTGCTGCATTACAGCTTTGGACTAGAAAAGGCTTTAAACAAACCTCCTCATAGTGAAGCTGGCAGATTTAGCTCAGCTCATTCAAGTACCAAGACACAGTCCTTGGTCTCTCAGCCTGCTTTTTGCAGATAGTATTATCTACATGACTAGCATGCTCTCTTACTTTTTCAAAATACATGTTTCCTGAAGTCCTAACAAAAGACCTCTGCAAAGTCCTTTGGAACTCTCCTTATCAATTTTAAAAGACTAAATTCTTACCACATGCTTCCTATAGGTTAAGAATAAATTCAACCCAGTGCAGAAATTCACAAAAATAACTATGAGGCAGGATTGAAGTCTAGTGTTTAGGGATTGTCAGTGGAAAGAAAAAGTATTTTCTTTATGAATCACTTGCACTGACACCAATAGTAAGCTGTTCCCAAGAAAGAAAGGGATCATTTCCCAGCAGTATTCTCAGGTGTTTAGTACCAGGTTTAATACCAGGCCTGTGTTCAAAGTCTAAATATATGACACCACATAATTTGTAAGTATATTACATCTTACAAATATCTCACTAGTCCAGTTACAAAAATGCTGATACAACTGTTAAATCCCAAGCCCTTAATAAAGCTATTTTTCATGTTGTCTGCTACAGGATTGCTTTGTGTGATACAATGGTCTGTAACAGAAAACATGGAGATATTTTAAATTGTTTACAGCATTTAAAAGATAACATATGAGATAAAATCAAATCCATCACGTAGCTATTTATCTTATGTATGAATGCCAAATCCATTCACTTTTCTATGTGCCATGGAAGTAACAGAAGCATCAGGAGGGAAAACTTCACAACACAATTCTAAACACCAAAGCACTTAACTCTGAGCTTAAACAGCTTTCTTAAAAGCCACTGAGTCAACAGATAATGAAACAAGTGACTGTGAAATGTTGAAACATTTCCTCTAGGAAGGTGATGAAGGTTTCCATGGAGTCACAACCAGCAAGATCGGGAATCAGTAAAGCTATATAGGCAAAATATCATGTCTTTAGAGCAGCTGAAGCTATCCCTCTCAAGAGTCTCACTTGCAAATGTCACTTAAATGGGATCCTGGTAAGCGTTCTGTTGTGGTATCAGTGTGTTGGGTGTGGTTATCCAATCTCTTGTGACGATTTTGAACTGGCCCACCTCTAATTAAATTTTAAACACAGCATGTGGGTGCTATTATATTAACAAGTGTGGTAAACAGTGATTTAATATGAACCAGTCTCTACGTTGTTGAAATCTTTGTCTGACTCATGGAGAGATGAAAAAAAACTCTGTTTATAATTAGATGTTCTATTTCAAAGCATTGAGTCCTTAGCAAGAGTTCAGCTAGGATTAGAAAATTTTCTAGAGCTTCACTCTGCCACAAAAGAAAACCAGTCTCCAACCTTCTTTCCTCTTTTTATAGTTAGAGGAGAGCTGGAAACACATGCACAACAAGTTGATACACAGGACAGATGCCTTCTCTTCAGATCAGCTCTTTGATTTAACAGTTCAAGAGCTAGCCCAAGAGTTTCATCATGCCATCCTTTGGAACTAGGTCTTCTTAGGAAGAAAGAGAGATTAGCATCTTAGGTTACTCAAAGTCCAGACTTGAGGCAGAAGCAGAAAATAATTTCCATGGCCCATGAGTTGTAATACATATTCAATCCAGTCATGCTGTATCACAAATTTACCTTTTCTCTGGGAGAAATGTAAAGAAACTAAAAGTAAATATTCATAAAATAGAAGCATAGGGAATTGTGGAAAAGAAATATTATTTGTAAGCTTCTAATTGGATATAATTATGAAAAATTAACTGTAACCTCAGTTCCTTCATCTGATGGAAAAATTCAATCAATCCCTTCTTCTTCTAAGCCTATATGGCCCTCATCTTAGCAGTACCTGAGATGCTATCTTAAGAACCCTCTTCCACATTTAGTCCAGTACAACTTCAGGCCAACAATTAAATCCCTGGGTGCTAGTTAGTTGGCTATTGCATTCAAAGTCTAGTGGACTAGGGAAGAGACACTCTGGTGGTTTGCTTCTCCAGAGCCTTGGGCAAACTTCTGAATAGAGACAAAAGTTGTTTCAAAAGCCTTTAAATACAGAGCACTTAATTTGATAAATACTTTTCTGTAATTTGAAAAACACAGTCCTGGCAAATCCAGTCCAATCCTGCCAACAGATTAAGACTCAGTCCTACACTCGCATCTAATCTCATTCTTTATGAGTATTTTTCTCCTTTCTTTTCTCCTCCTAGATGCTCTAGATGAGCCACAGCCTTGCTCTGCAGCCTTTGAGAATAAATATCATCAGTTAGGGTGCACCCAGTCCACCACATCCCCACCAACACACCTTATCGGCCGAGTGCTGCTGCGTGGGCATCCTCTAGTCGCAGTGTGGTCAGTGTGGCAGAGCTGCAGCCGGGCACAGCTGCTGCCCCAGGCAGATGAGAGCGAGGAGGCGGCGGCCAGGCCAATCAGCAGCGAGGCGGGGAGCTGGACTGGCCAATCAGGGCCGCCCCTGCTTCTGCCCTGGAAATTAGGACACCACAGGTGGGACTCTCCTGCCCAGGTGAGGCGGTGCCAGCACACACTCCTCACAGGTGAATCATGCCCCCTCTGACCTTCAGCCAGGCACCCAGATAGGTAAGGCTTCTGGAGGCTGATAGCCTAAATTGGTATGTCAACTCAAATCTACAGCATTATGCTACACAAAAGACTGCTATTGAGTGAGCTGTTCCTGGTAAAATATTCACTGAATTTGACCTCAGAGTATTGTGGTGATAGTTTTTCAGTTTGATACTCTTTTCTTACAGTTGGACATGGAACTTCTCATCATTGTGATACTGCCAAACGTTTTCTCAGAGTGAAGAGCTGGTTTATATCGCTATTGTATCTGACTTGCATTAAAAAGTAAACTTTTTTTTTTTCACAAGGTCTGTGATGAAGATTGGAAGAAGTCCAAAGGCTGAAAAATATATATCATAGAATATTTCAGGTGGAATGGACCTACATCATCTATCTAGTTCAACTTCTTGACCAATTCAAGGCTGATCAAAAGTTAAAGCACCTTATTAAAGGCACTGTTCAAATGCCTCTCAAACACTAACAGTCTTGGAGCATGGACCACCTCTCTGGGAAGCCTGTTCCAATGTTTGATAACCTTCTTAGTAAAGAAATGCTTCCTAATGTCTGGTCTAAACCTCCTCTGGTGCAGCTGTTAACATCCACAAGCATCCTATTGTTGTATATCAAACAGAGGATATTCTCACCTCTGTCTCCACTTCCTCTCCTCAGGAAGTTGCAGAGAACAATAAGGTCATCCCTTTGTCTCCTTTCCTCCAACTGCTGCTCCTCAAAGAACTTTCCTTCCAGACCTTTCACTAGCTTTGTTGCCCTCATCTGAACACATTCAAGGACCTCAATAATATGACAGATATTTCTTTTTAACGAGAGAATACCAGGAAATCCCTGAACCAAAGACTGTTGACAAGAAACTTCATCAACTTCTTGATGTTTGTGCATTTAAAATGTATTTAAAATTCAAAATTTAAATTAAAGTTCTAAAGGATAGAACTTTAAGAACATGATCTATTTTTAAGATTTAGCGTATTCACCTAACTGTATTCTCTTCCAGTTAATGACCTTTAATTAATGAGTAGCATTTTATTTACATTATTCCATTATGAAATACATTACTTCCTATCTACTACTATCCACTGGGGAAGAGATCATAATCTTCCTTCTCATACTGTACCACCAATTGCAAACCATTGATACCAACGTTATAAATAGCAAATAAAATGCACACTACACACCACAAATGCAGTAACACACTGGCAACACCTTCAAATAAATGACCCAGTAAAGGAACGTCAACTGATTGCACTTAGAAACACATGAACAAACAGATGGGATCTTAGAAATGCATATTTGCAAGAATTCCTTCACTACCAGCTAGGAGCTACTCAGAAGTACCCTGAGGGATCAGAACTATTACTCCAGGCTACTCTGAGCAGCAATGAATATTCCAGGAATATTTGACAGGTAGATATATAAATGTCAGGCAATGAATTGCTTTAATCTCGGTAATGTTATGGTTATAAAGAAGCACAGATAAGACAAGCAACATACTTATGTTGGCTGTAACACTAATAAAATACTTTATTGAATAAGCTATTAAAGACTCAGACCATTAGTTTACAGTGTGGGAGCTGTGAAGCTGCTGTCCCAGCTCTTACACAACCTATTGCTTGCAGTTTGTTTCAAAGGCTTGGTATTTCCATTGAATGGAACACAGGACATTGGTTCAGTATTCATTTACCTGCACTCCAGAACGGCCAGTCTTAAGAAAGTATTTTTCAGGTCTCCATGCTTGAAAGCAAAGTTCTGAGATACTAAACAGAGACTGAACTAGTGGTGAATTCCTGACTCTGGGGAAACCACGATTACGGAGTTTGCTACATACTGAAACTACTGTGCAAGTGCAAATCAACCCTACACTGTATGGACATGGACTTCTCCGGTGCTTGCAATGCTTCCAATATATACAAAAATAACAATGTAAAAGGTGTGATGGTTATTTTTCTCAAGGTCTGGTAATCTTACCAAACTGCTTCAATGCTTTCAGTATGCATTTTTGATCTACCACTGAGTCTTGGACTTTGCTTGGATACCTCAAATGTTCTGGGAGACAATGAAGGATAAAACAGTAACCACTCAAAAATGATTTCAAAGAAAATGTGCATAAGAAGTGGTCTTAAAGATAAAAACAGGTGAGATTATGACTATATATATATTTGTTGAGTACTACAGATTGACTTTATGAAACAATAAAAATGAGTGGGAAAGGAGAGAAAGAATTTTTATTTATTCTAAGCACTATTTTCCATAATTCTGACAAACAATTGTTACTGAGTACCTTTTACTCCTCTTAAGTGGTTGGAGCTTCCCAAGCTCTCCCAATCTTGTTGTTTCCTCCTTTCTCAAAGAGGGAAGGTTAAGAATAATCCCTAAAAATGTTTAAAAAAAAATAAATTAGACAGTCACCAAAATTTCTGTAATATCCTATATTTAATCTCCAAATGAAAGTGGTTTGCTCAGTGTACAGTATTAGTGCTATTAAGAGGATGTCATCATTACTGCAATCCTCCAGCATACTTTCTGAAACTCAAAAGTATTCAATGGAAGTTATTTTGAAACATAATCCATTCTAAATTTAGTGAGGAGGAGTCTTAGTAGGTTATGTGAATTATATCATAATTATTATATGAAGAGATATATTTACTTTTCCTTCAAAACCAGTATTTCTTCTGCTTTATACCAGTGTGTCGATATTTTTATCCTGTTTCCAAGGTAAGTATTGCCACATTTTTTATTTATAAGGGGACATTATACTTCCTACATTCCGTAGTTATATTCCCTTCTTTAAAATACACCAACATATAATACAGTAGAATTACTGCTCAAAATAGCTTTTGCTTTAACTAAGTATAGTTTTGTTCTTCAGAAAAATAGTATTACACTAAAATAACACATTGTAAGAGCCAATTAAAATTCACATCATATTTTTTAAACTCTTAAGGAAAACCAGTAAATGCACTCTCAACAAACATGTAACTATCTGATAATCCAGCAAGCCAGTAATTTATTCATTTTTCTAGAAAAAAAAACCAAGCAGGTAAGAAAATTATCCTTTCTTACGTATTAAACATTTTCAACTCCTTGTTATCTTTAATTTCTTGTCTTTGCTTATGTTAGTGCTTTTCTTGTCTGATTGAAACCATTTGAACATTAGTGTAAGTCTGGTACTCTGTACATAACAATAATGGTCCTTTTTTGGTGATGTCACTGGGAGCCTTACATGAGAACCCGTGAGCAAAAAGGAAGGTCTGGCATGACTACGAGTAGAAAGGGAGTAATCAAGAGGATTACTTCTACTGAACTTTTTTTCCACAGCAGAGATGAGACTGAGGAAGATGTGCTCAGCTTCTCAGTGCTGCACAGGTACGTGCTGTGAGGAGGAGCAGCTCCATGAGCTGTACATCCAAAGCACTGAATTACCAACGTTGCGCCACCTGCTCTTGTGCGTTGTGCAAGCTGACAAATGGCACTGCCCTATGTGCTTTTAAAGTTAGTGCTCAGGTGTGGCTGCAAACACATGCAATGCTTCATATAAGTCACAGTCACTACCATTTGTTAGTGATTTACCAGACTCTGTTCAGATTTCAGTAAATGTAAACATCTGTTCACGGAATGGAAGACATGATAGAAGAGGGATTGCACTACTGAGATATGCAGGTCAAAAACAAAACAAAAACAACAAACAAAAACCTTAGAGCCTTAGTAACATTCACAGTTTCTTTCACAGCTGCTGAGAAGCTGAATGGTCTGTCTTATACATCTCACCTTTTGGTATTACTGAAAAGATTCTCTTTGTATTCACTTTGTATCTATGGATCCAGAATACTTCAAGCATAGTTGAAATATGTTTACAGTCTACTTGTAAGTCTCTGTGGCATAGAGGATTCACCTCTAGGTGGAGGTGAATCTTGTGGAGTTAGTGCAATGCTTATGTACTCATGAGTGAGCTGCTATGTCAAAAATACCATAGCTACATCACACAAAACACTGGTATAAACTCACTTTCCTGCTGTATTCTCATTCACTCAAAAATTTTGACTGCTTAGGCCAATAGAGTTTTGGCTAATTTGAGAGAAACGTGGTTGCATCCCTAAAGGATACTCATGAAATCTGCACTAGTAGGAGATGAGACAATTCAGAGTATTAATAAGCATAGTTAATCTTTTTAAAATTTATTTTTATTATAATTAATAAGCATAATATGCATCTTGTCAGAGTTTCCTTCAAACTCCTAGGCCAAAAGGCCTAGGCTCACACTAGTGGACATTCCTTTGGACTTCAAAATCAACTTAAATATTTGTGACTCACTTTGAAACTAAAACTAAAGAAAGTTTATTACTTCATGTTACTCTATTCCAAAACTTCCTGGGTAAGAGGGTGGGGTGTCTCAGGTTCATCATTTACAGAATCCAAAAAGAAGCCACCATGGAAAGAGGCATGGTTTTTTTGCTAAGTAGAGTGGTTGTCTAATATTGCCTAAAAACGTGCACAACTACTTGAATATAAGAGCATAAAGGAAGCAGAGGCAAGAGGGAAAGTATGATGAGCTCACACAGTTTCTGATGATGTAAAATTCCCAAGCAATATCCAGTTAACAGTGTATTTTCCAGGACACGATCAACAAAGCATTTGATATTGTACAGGTTTCCAGACATAAATAATATCACTTCCACTGCATCTTTTCTATTTGTCTTTGAACACGCCTTGCAAACAGCAATGAAGTAATCCCCACAGCTTCTTATGAGGCAGGGAAGTATTATTATTTGTGCCTAATTCTGCAGATGAGGAAGCCGAGTCACGGAGAGATTAAGTGACTCGGCCAAGGTCATATAGAAAGTCTGCTTTCTGGTGTGCGTCAGTCCTTGGCAGCACTCAGTGGCACTCCCTGAAAACTTCACTCAGCCCCTTTCTCTGCGTAGGCCAGCACCTTTGAGATTTCATAAGTATCATCTTCCACCCTAATCTTGACTGAACGAAGAAACTTCATCAGCCCAGGTGAGAGCCAAGATGAGCACAATTCCCAGTTAGTGGCTTTCCTGCTGTTTCATTTAGGACTCTTGATTCAGCCACAGCCAAGTCAAGAAGCCCAAGAACGAACCTGTGTGTTCAAGACTCAGGACCAGATTGACATCTGTTTCTTTTATGCTGGTCACACTGGATTTCTAGTGCTTCATCAAACTGCTGAAATCCTCTTTCCCCTCCATCACCTTCTTCAATTCAGTTCTAGGATTCTGGCAGTCTATAACCTGTCTCTACATAGAAGTAATCCTATCCCAATAATAGCTCATTTCCTCTGGTATATTTGTATAAAAGAAGTAGAGCTACTCTTGGTTGTTTTGTTGTTTTTTTTTTCTTTTACTGATTCAGTAATCCATCTTTTCAGTTCACACATTAGTAGTGCTGCTCCAAAACCAGGGAGAAGAGTCTTTCAAGACAGGAAGAGTCTTTTGTAAGCAGAAGAACGGGCATGAGAGCTGGAGAAGCTGCCATCTTTTCCTTCCTCTGTCACAAATTTCCTGTATGATTTTGGCAAGTCATTAATCTCTAGATGCCTCATCTAGAAAATGGGATAATGATATTTAACTATTTCATTGGGAGGTTTAATGGTTGTGAAATGTGCTGAGCTCCTTGGCTGGAAAGAAGCCGCTGTCAGAGTAAACAGTAATAGCATGATTATGTTTGGTGGGAAGGTTTTAGGAGTCACTTTGTAACATCAATATCACAATTCTGCATTATACAGACAAGCCTGGCTAATCAAGTGAGTCACTTACTGAGAAATTTGTGTTTTACTTCACTTGTGTTATCTATGCATACTGGTTGCCTCAGACCAGTACATTGCACTGTGTGACAGACCAGAGTCATAGACAGTAGCACAAATGATAGTTCCTTGTTGCATTCTCCTCTGATATTCCAGAAAATAATGGGTTTTGAAGTAATGTCTTTGGCATTCACATACCATTTGATGAGAAGGCAGCTACAGATTATGAACACATTTGTGAAAAAACCTCCAACAATTCCAATTCATTCAGTCAGAGGGAACCACAGATGCTCCGAATCTCTAAAAAAAACCCAAAAAAACATAACCATTTTTGGAACTTCTCAATGGATGTAGGTACCTAATGGTGGACTTGAAAAACTGGAACATTCACCAAATGCATGTTACTAAATAACAGGGAATTAGAACAGCATTATGTAATAGAGGTAACAGTATATAATAGAGAAGGCATTCTGGTATCACTCTCTAGAGAACATATTCTCAAAGGCAAGGCAAGGCAAGGCAAGGCACGTCTTTCATGCCATTACTTTCTTTTCATTAGGACTGTTATTACAATCACAGCAGAAACAGGGGTCATATCTAACCCATTCAACCCACAGTGCTTTAGAAATTACACTGAATTTTCTCTAGGAAACGTTATCTCCCCATAGGAGATCCATATCTCTGAAAAATGTGAGATCTTCAGATAAACATGAAGTTCACATATTACTCTGTCAAACACAAGTCAACTAGCTAGTTAACCAATTTTCCAGATTTCATGACACCATTTTGCAACCTCTCCATGGCAATAGAGCTGAATAGGGATCCTCTCACTCCTAAGTCATATTCCATGCTTTCATACTTTCAGTTATGAGATTCCACAACGTCACACTAATACCTGTTGAACTGCTGTACTGTTTGCTGGGAAGAGAGCAGTTCTGAGCAGAGCCAAAGGACAACATTTAAACACATTTGTAGGCACTTGCTAACCCAAGTAAAACAAGTTGAGATATACTGGACAGAACTCACAGTGGGTTGCCAGGTTAAAATGTCAATTCTGCAACCAGCCCTTGGGAAATATGTATGAGATAATTAGGTGAAGTCTCCAAAAGAAGAAAACCATTTACTACAGTAATTTTCAAATTACTAAAATCACAAATGAGTGTTGGAACAGGAATTTGTAACACAGGACCATTGTGCTTGTTGCTGCTTGGCAGTATCCAAACACTGCAAATTCTGTTGGTAATGGAAAATCTGTTTGTCATCTACTGAGTAGATTACAAATTATTTCTTATATTGAGGTTACGAACTAGATGTTGTAATGTGTGAATGAACCACTACTCTTCACTTACTGTTTTATGCCTGTTTCTGTGCTCTGGTAAACCTTTGTGACAAGAATCAATATATATGTCTTCTAAAGCATTCAGTACAGGCTCTTGCAAGACAAACCATTGCAGATATACTCCAGGAGACAGCATTAAACTTCTGAAAACTCTTGGATTAACTGTGCTCCAACTTTTAAAGAATGATTCACCTGTTTTGTGGACTGCTGCAAAACAGAGTTACTGTGCCAAGACTACTCACCACCTAAAACTGATCATCCACTAATGCTGACGATATTCCAGTATATGTTTATTCTGTAGAATCTGGTTTAAAATGAAATCAGGGCATCCAAGTATTCACTTTCACCAAAAGGAATGCAGTAACTACACTGTANTCAAGAAGCCCAAGAACGAACCTGTGTGTTCAAGACTCAGGACCAGATTGACATCTGTTTCTTTTATGCTGGTCACACTGGATTTCTAGTGCTTCATCAAACTGCTGAAATCCTCTTTCCCCTCCATCACCTTCTTCAATTCAGTTCTAGGATTCTGGCAGTCTATAACCTGTCTCTACATAGAAGTAATCCTATCCCAATAATAGCTCATTTCCTCTGGTATATTTGTATAAAAGAAGTAGAGCTACTCTTGGTTGTTTTGTTGTTTTTTTTTTCTTTTACTGATTCAGTAATCCATCTTTTCAGTTCACACATTAGTAGTGCTGCTCCAAAACCAGGGAGAAGAGTCTTTCAAGACAGGAAGAGTCTTTTGTAAGCAGAAGAACGGGCATGAGAGCTGGAGAAGCTGCCATCTTTTCCTTCCTCTGTCACAAATTTCCTGTATGATTTTGGCAAGTCATTAATCTCTAGATGCCTCATCTAGAAAATGGGATAATGATATTTAACTATTTCACTGGGAGGTTTAATGGTTGTGAAATGTGCTGAGCTCCTTGGCTGGAAAGAAGCCGCTGTCAGAGTAAACAGTAATAGCATGATTATGTTTGGTGGGAAGGTTTTAGGAGTCACTTTGTAACATCAATATCACAATTCTGCATTATACAGACAAGCCTGGCTAATCAAGTGAGTCACTTACTGAGAAATTTGTGTTTTACTTCACTTGTGTTATCTATGCATACTGGTTGCCTCAGACCAGTACATTGCACTGTGTGACAGACCAGAGTCATAGACAGTAGCACAAATGATAGTTCCTTGTTGCATTCTCCTCTGATATTCCAGAAAATAATGGGTTTTGAAGTAATGTCTTTGGCATTCACATACCATTTGATGAGAAGGCAGCTACAGATTATGAACACATTTGTGAAAAAACCTCCAACAATTCCAATTCATTCAGTCAGAGGGAACCACAGATGCTCCGAATCTCTAAAAAAAACCCAAAAAAACATAACCATTTTTGGAACTTCTCAATGGATGTAGGTACCTAATGGTGGACTTGAAAAACTGGAACATTCACCAAATGCATGTTACTAAATAACAGGGAATTAGAACATCATTATGTAATAGAGGTAACAGTATATAATAGAGAAGGCATTCTGGTATCACTCTCTAGAGAACATATTCTCAAAGGCAAGGCAAGGCAAGGCAAGGCACATCTTTCATGCCATTACTTTCTTTTCATTAGGACTGTTATTACAATCACAGCAGAAACAGGGGTCATATCTAACCCATTCAACCCACAGTGCTTTAGAAATTACACTGAATTTTCTCTAGGAAACGTTATCTGCCCATAGGAGATCCATATCTCTGAAAAATGTGAGATCTTCAGATAAACATGAAGTTCACATATTACTCTGTCAAACACAAGTCAACTAGCTAGTTAACCAATTTTCCAGATTTCATGACACCATTTTGCAACCTCTCCATGGCAATAGAGCTGAATAGGGATCCTCTCACTCCTAAGTCATATTCCATGCTTTCATACTTTCAGTTATGAGATTCCACAACGTCACACTAATACCTGTTGAACTGCTGTACTGTTTGCTGGGAAGAGAGCAGTTCTGAGCAGAGCCAAAGGACAACATTTAAACACATTTGTAGGCACTTGCTAACCCAAGTAAAACAAGTTGAGATATACTGGACAGAACTCACAGTGGGTTGCCAGGTTAAAATGTCAATTCTGCAACCAGCCCTTGGGAAATATGTATGAGATAATTAGGTGAAGTCTCCAAAAGAAGAAAACCATTTACTACAGTAATTTTCAAATTACTAAAATCACAAATGAGTGTTGGAACAGGAATTTGTAACACAGGACCATTGTGCTTGTTGCTGCTTGGCAGTATCCAAACACTGCAAATTCTGTTGGTAATGGAAAATCTGTTTGTCATCTACTGAGTAGATTACAAATTATTTCTTATATTGAGGTTACGAACTAGATGTTGTAATGTGTGAATGAACCACTACTCTTCACTTACTGTTTTATGCCTGTTTCTGTGCTCTGGTAAACCTTTGTGACAAGAATCAATATATATGTCTTCTAAAGCATTCAGTACAGGCTCTTGCAAGACAAACCATTGCAGATATACTCCAGGAGACAGCATTAAGCTTCTGAAAACTCTTGGATTAACTGTGCTCCAACTTTTAAAGAATGATTCACCTGTTTTGTGGACTGCTGCAAAACAGAGTTACTGTGCCAAGACTACTCACCACCTAAAACTGATCATCCACTAATGCTGACGATATTCCAGTATATGTTTATTCTGTAGAATCTGGTTTAAAATGAAATCAGGGCATCCAAGTATTCACTTTCACCAAAAGGAATGCAGTAACTACACTGTATAAACTGACACCACTGACAGGTCTGTACAAATCTGCACTTGCTTATAACAACACAGAGATTTACAACTGAGAAGGAGCCCTACTTTTAGCTCAGAAGGCAGTGGCTGCCAGCAGGACCTGACACTCAGTGGAGAAAAATGTGAGCTTGGCATGGCTATGATAGGCATTAGAAGATGTACAGCCAGAAGTGGATAAACTGGAATGGGCAAGGCCAACAGTATTAAAATTTGGCCTATTTCTTCTGCTGAAATGCTCACTGAAGATCTGTACAGGGACAAGGTACCATACAGTTGGTATCTAAAAAACAGTAAAAATAACTACTCTTCAAAAGTGTTAGGAAGGAGAATGTGTATGACAAATTCATGCAAATTAGGAATTAAGATAATTTAGGATAATCTGAAGAGGCATTTAAAATACTTGTGGAAGAAGTTAGATTACTTACATAACCGAATTCTTGCTCTTGGTATGTATTTGGCTATATGGGTGGAAAAATTGATATAATATTGTATAACATGCCCAGCTCTTTCTCCAACTCCCCAGTTGATTCTCTTTCCATTTCATTTGAACTCTGTGAAATGATGAAGGATATACCATACTACGCAGCTACAGAAGTCACTGTGCCAAGGCTGTGGAGCTCTCAAAGTGAACAAACTGCTGTGCCTTGTTAAGAAGCTAGTAACATGGAATGGTTAAAATGAGAAATGTAAAAGGAAAGAAATGGAGCCAGAGAACAAAATCCTCCACTGGACTGAGTCCCTGAAGAATTGAAACCAATATAGAAATTAGAGTTTAATGTTTTCAAAGTTTCAGGTCAGAGTGACCCTAAAGGAGTTGTAAAGGACTGAGAAAAATACCACCACCTTCAAAAGCATCTCTTTCCCATTCAGTTTTTGGTAGGAGCAATGAGAGGTCTTTGAAAGTCATAAGCTTTCTGTTTTCCCCCCCTATAAACCCCCCCCA
>VYZU01034890.1:0-37880 GCA_013401355.1 Ceyx cyanopectus
GCTGCCACATTAACAGCATTGACTAGAAAACTGAAGTCACTTCAGGAATGAAAAAAAATATAAGCATTCCAAATTTTTCCTCATTGTCAATATTTACTTCTTGGAGCAAGTATGAAAAAAAGGATCTTTATATATTACAAAGTTCACTTTAGTCTCTATAGACACAGCACAGAAAAATGTAATTTATTAGGATTTCAAAACCCTGACAAGACTCCTTAGCCATACTTTTATTTCACTACCCTGATAAAATTGTTAGTTAGTTATTAGTCTCCAAGAAGAATTCACAGCTTATCAGAATGTTTTCTACTCCATATCTACCAGATGCTACTCCCTCTGGCCAAATTACTACAACATGGAAGAGTACAGAATACAGCTTATTATAAAGCTTCTGTATTTGTGGTGTTGTGCAATCACCAACCACAAAGATGGATTAATCCTTTAAAAAACAGATGTTTCATACTGTAACCAACCTAGACTTTCTGAGTCCCACCCTCAAGATAGATTTACTCACAGGAACTGTTTTCACAATGCTGTGAATGGGCCAAGGATGAAGCTACACAAGAGAACTTCTCCAGAACTGTGGAGAAATCCCTTGCTTAAAAAAAAAACCAAAACCAAAACATCACTACTCATGACTCCCACATATTTTTCCTTTTCTTCATATACCAAGCTTAAATGCAGCAACTTTTTTCTCCACCTAACTGAGAAAACAATTATTCCTGCAGAATTTGTGCATTACATACCTAAGGCTCTCATGTCAAAATGAGAATATGTTTTGGGAAGAGAATTGCTGGAACGTTGAACGTTTTTCTGTCAGTGGTAGTGGTTTAAAAAAAAAAGCTGTATTTATTTTTAAATGAATTATTAATGCAAACGGGGTAATTTGTGAAGTACTGCCAGTTAAAAACCTACCTACA
Source organism: Ceyx cyanopectus (assembly GCA_013401355.1). Taxonomy (NCBI): domain Eukaryota; kingdom Metazoa; phylum Chordata; class Aves; order Coraciiformes; family Alcedinidae; genus Ceyx; species Ceyx cyanopectus. The sequence goes on from VYZU01034890.1 coordinate 918, forward strand.
TCGGGTTTTATTTATGAGTTTCCATCATGGTGAACTAAGAGTTTAATAATACAGCTGTCAAAGTAGCTAAAGTTAGCAGAGCTTTAGCTGTGTCTCAACAAAATGGTGTCCTACATGACAGATAAGGTAAAGGATGAAAAACAAATTCTAGGGAAACTAATTCATAGATCTTTGGCCCCAGCTATTTACCACATTTCCTTAAAATCGCTTCTAATAAATAAAAAGGATATAGAAAAGATGGGAAAAATTTCCGTGGTTGCTACTCAGTTCTGAAAGAAACATTTCCATTTCAAATCAAGGACTGGACTATGATTTAAAGCCCTTCAATTGGGATGTTGTAGAGCTGTAGTTCCCTTGAATGATTTTTTTTTTCCCCTCCACCTGGAATTTAGAAAATTTTCCACTTTCAAGGAGAAATTATGACCTCTGCTTGGCGCACACTTAATTTTACTCATATAAGAAGTGTAAATTATGTAGTATAAATATTATTGCTTCGCTAAGTAAGTGTCATCAGACAACTTCATCAAGAGACAGTGAGAGCAATTACACAAAAAATTAAACAGAGAGAGCAAACAAATTAAGTAGGCAAAATGTTTCCCTTAAGATAATCCTGTTTGTTACCCATGGCTAAGAAGGATTAGACAAAATTTTCCAGCTGCTTTTTTTAAAATCAAGTAGGTTCCACATTTTGCAGAATCTGATCTATTGGAAGAATAAGCAGCTATAATTTAGTTTCAGGTCAGACTGATTTCACTGAAAACATTCACCTGGTTTTGCTTTCTGCTCTGGTGGGCCCAGTGGAACAGCCACACGAACAACTCTTGCAGCACTGAATTGTGCAAGGAAGCTCAGTTATTTATAGGCTCACTCAGCTCTGCTGTGAAGCAAGAAGCTGTTCAGAAAGCTGCTGCTTTATGTAGACTGCATACACACAGACTTTGGCCTCCATAGCTTGATGAGTCTAAAGTGTAGTTTTTACTCAGGACTATGCCACAGTCCATCCTACCTGGCCAGGAGAGGAGGAAGATTCACTCCTGTTATTTGAACACTACAAGAGCTACTTAGAAGCTCCATCCTCCCAGATGGATTAGTATGAAGGGAAATACAGCACATGAAATCCTGAAAGTTCCTGTGCAGCTTTTTATGATATCATCTTGTCTGGGACATGTGGCATTCCCATGTAGTAGAGTCACAGGTTGTGTCCTCTCCTTCCACTGGAGCTCATCCTGACATACCTGAGTACAACTGCCTTACTCATTCACAATTTTGGTGAGCACAGATGCCTAGAGCTAATGAAATAAATAAAATATATCTGTTATATCTGAATTTATATTCTGCTCATAGAACTATCCCTTTTGGCAATAGCTACACGTGCAGATCGGGTTAGCGTGGCATTTAGTTTTGCACCAGATTCAGGCAGACAGGCTTTCTCAGATTGATTAATTATCTTAATAACTGTTAATTCTTTCTTTCAAAATTTCTTTTTTTTGCAGTTACAGTGTTTCTTAGAAGCAACTTTATTACAGGAATAAATTTTTCTTTTTTTTTTTTTTTTCCAAAATCACATTATAGTGATAAGTAGAAAAACGTGAGACTAAATCATGTTCTCAGAGTGGCAAATTCTTGTTCAGTTTTAGCAGGCAAAGTATTCCCATTGAGTTGCTGAAGTGCCTAAAGCACACTTACTTATTAAAAGACATTTCTTACAACAGTGTAGTCTAGCAGGACTTTACCTATTATTTATTTTTCCTCAATCCAAAATGACTATTCACAGCAAAAGTTACATTGAAATATATAGGACTCTCATTTATGGCTTTTTTTTCCCCTCCTATTTTTTTTTTTTTTGCCTATCCCCTGTGTTCTTCATTTATATTTTCCACGATTTTACATAGATTGAATATTCTTTTGGGTCCAGAGTGATAGTCCTCCAAAGCATCTAATCTGAGTCAGTCTGTAGATAAATTCCATCTTTTTTCCATGCACTGTAAATACATTGTATGGTAAATAGAGCAGCCTTTTTAAATATCAATATAATTTAAATATCATGTCTTATTTTATGCATTTTCATTTTTCCAATCTTAATAAACTATTATGAGCCAGACTACAAAAGAAAAAAACCCAACCAAACAAACAAAATGCAGAATTACCTTTGCTTTCCAAATGATTATATATTTTAAATTAAGATTATGGCATTACAAACTTTCAGCTAATATTTCTTTTTCCTTACAAAATGCCACTGTGAGGTACATTTAATATAGTTGATTTCTGGAGGAAATTTGAGTAAGATTATTTTAGGTCCCTAGTCCTGTAGAAACTCTTACCATCCACATTTATCAGTCTCTAAATCTCCATTTCATCTTCCATCAAGTTCTAAATAAATGATGCATCTCACCCTTTTTTTTTTTAATCCCTGCATTCTTCAGCTGTATGTGCAATCCATCCATTGCTGTTTTGCTCATAATTACTCTTTTTTGGCTTTTCTATTTGGCCTGAGATAGGAATTTCATTTTCTCTTCACACATCTTAATCTCCTTCCTCTCTAAACCACTGTGTAGAAAACACATTACATCAAATACATGCTGCTATAGAAGCTGACATAAATGATTTGGCACCTTGTACTTGCTGAGTTGCCAAGTTAGCACTCTAGATACCTGCAGTCTCATTATGAAAATGATTCTAATCATTTGCTCATATACACTATAGAGTTATAGGAAATAAACAGAAATAATAGAACCATGCAAATGTCTCTAGAGGTCATCTAGTCCAACCCCCTTGCTGACAGCAGGGACATCTTCAACTAGAGCAGGCTGCTCAGAGCCTGGTCAAGCCCCACTCTGAATGTCTCCAGGGATGGGGAGGCNTCCATGTCTCTCCTGTGCTGAGGGCTCCAGAGCTGGCTGCAGGGCTCCAGGGGAGGTGTGAGCAGAGCAGAGCAGAGGGGCAGAATCCCCTCTCTCCAGCTACTGCCCACATTTCTCTTGCTGCAGCCCAGGATGCCATTGGCCTTCAATGATGAACCTCAATATGGTGCACAAGATCCAGCATTGGCCTTGCTCTGTACCCCAATTCTTGGTAGTAACTTTAAATATCAACCATTATCACTGTTGTAAACAAACACTGCAAAGATACGCTATTTAAATACAAAAAATGCAATTAGTTGGAAGAACTGAGCTGGAAAGTAAAATCACTGAACAGAATTAGTTCTGTCTTCACTTAAACCAGGACACTATTCTGAAAATAAACTGTCTTACTTAAAACAGTTACAATTCTGCATAATAATGCAGTAGTATTCCTTGATTAAAAGCAATGTTGTCATTTCAGTCACTTGAACTACAACAGGATTCAGGGGACAAGTCAGAAATTTTACAAAGGTAATAATGAACTCCAGGCATGACAATAGTGTAATTTCCAAATTACATAGTTCTTTTATTAAGTCTAATGTAGGATACACATGTAATCATACAAATGTTGTTGTTTGAAGTTCATCTTATTTGATAATTGCATAGGACACCTTTGAATACTTGACTGTATAGGGTGTTGGTTCTCAGTGCTTGGAGCTAAGTAATTTTTTTCTGGTTATAGAAATTAGAATCATAGAACCATTCAGGTTGGAAAAGCCCCTTGGGATCATCAAGTCCAAACATCAGCCCTACTCTATAAAGTTCACCCCTAAACCATGCCCCTCAAAACCACATCCAAACACCCCTTAAACACATCCAGGGATGGTAACTCAACCACCTCCCTGGGCAGCCTGTGCCAGTGTCTGACCACTCTTTCAGTAAAAAATTTCCCTAATACCCAGTCTAAACCTACCCTGTTGCAGCTGGAATCCATCCCCTCTTGTTCTGTCACTAATTACCTGTGAGGAGAGACCAGCACCAACCTCTCTACACTGTCCTTTCAGGTAGTTGTAGAGAGTGATGAGGTCTCCCCTCAGCCTCCTCTTCCTCAAACTAAACGGTCCCAGCTCATTCAATCTCTCTTCATAAGATTTATTCTCCATACCCTTCACCAGCTTTGTTGCCCTCCTCTGTCAGAATTAGTATTCTGACAGCCAAGAGGTTACTTATTGTTTTGTCTTTGCATCTAAAATAATGAAATCTATTGTATAAATAAAGCACAGAATGAAATGAATAAATTCAAGACATATGTTTAGTACATAGAACCTTCAAGACCATTAAAAAGATTTGCACTTCAACACTAAAGATAACTCCTTTACTTCTAGGTCCCTTCCAACCCCTAACATTCTGTGATTCTGTTATTTGCCTTCATGACTTTCTGAAGGATTATTTGATTTCCAGGATCTCAAATTCCTAGAAACCATCATTATTCCTGCATTATTCCTTCATCTGATGATGCTGTATTGTATATATGCTACTCCTGCATTACCTCACAGACCTCTTCAGCCCATACTCAGACTCAGCAATTATACTCTTTTAAGCAAGGGATTTAAACTGTGCACTTTGAGTCAAACCAAATTCTCATTTTTGTCTTCTTTTATGCTCCTACAATGACTTTCAGATGTATTGGCAATCACAGCTGAAGGCAGTTGGGATTGAAAGTGCTGAGCTCCAAGCTGATTAAATATCAGCTTTGTGTAAAACTTAAATATTTCTTAACACAAATTTCAAAACCAAATGTAAGTGCTGACTAAAAACGTCAGTTTGGTATTTAGAAGCAAACAATTCCTATACTTTGATTAGTATTTCTGGTTCTTTTTTTCTTAACTGTGTCTACTTGATAATCAGTATGCTATAATTAATACAGGTGTAGAATTAGTTGTGCACAGGTGGAATTCCTTTGCAAGATAAGAGCTCCAAAGCAGCCTCCTGAAGCAGCCCTTCTTCTGATGCTCTCTTATTAGCTTTTCTACAAAGTCCCATAGGAACAGAGCTGCTGTTTTCTTGTCACAAGCTCATCATCATCATCTGAATGAGGATTTTTTTCTGACCATGGTTATTTAGCCACAGCAAAGAGGAGTAGATTCCTTCCTTGGCTGTTCTGACTACATCTCTGAGTAATGCTTCCCTTGGAAACACCCTTTCTTTCAGGTATGCTAATACAATTAGTTTTTAGGCTTGTGTATGGAAACTGGTGTGGGTATGGTGTCTTTCTTTTTAGTTATCTATTTTACTGGAAATTCAAATTTCCCTAGGCAAAACAGTTTTACCTTGACTAGGTTCATTAGCAGCACAAGTTACTTTGCTGGCTCATTTTTAGTAGTGAGGTGATTTCTGCTCTTCTCTGTTTTAATATATCCCTTGAATTTCTAGAACTTAGATTTTAGTATCTCAAGAATCGAGCTTTGAAATACAGCATTTACTATCAAACACACTTCATATATATGTGAAGTAGACCACACATGTGGTAAACTGTCCTGAAATACCTGGGAAAAAATCTAAATCTAAAATTAGGCTCATATTTGGAGGTTTGACCTTACCTTCATTTAATCAATTTCTAGTATTAGTTAGAAATATCTCTTCTCTCAGTCTTCTGTTCTCTGAAAGCTGAAGCAGATTGCTCTTTATCACTTATTTTTCAAGCCTTTCAGGGAAATAATAGCAATGTTCATGGTAAGATGTTTCTCTGGATAGCATGTAGTAGAAGGAAAACTAAAATCAGAATTCCTAGGCTTCTAGAAAGTACAAAATGTGACTGAATTTGAACTACTTATTCCTAGAGATCATTTGCATTATTTTTATGGCATTACCCATGGATTTAGCTTTTGCTGTGGCTGAACATGTGGTGTGTATATAATATAAAATATATAATTTGTCTCTCTCTGAATTTAAAAGAACACTAAGCTGTTCTGCAAAGGAGCTTGGTAAAGCTAGAGAAAGGACTTCTAGCCTTGAATTATTTTTTTTTGGGAAATTGAGAATTTCAGCAAAACATCAAGCAAGTGGGAAGGAGTGATAAATCTTGGACACCATATTAAAGAAAATGAACAATCAAATATATCTTATTTTGTAAGGAAGATGGGTTCAAAGACAAGACTGGGAGGTCCTGAATTTATTTCTTGCTCCAAACGTGGCTCTTTGTGTAATCTGAGGTAGTTTAGTTGCTCAGCTTTTATTTATATTGCAGTGACTGTAATGGTTGATTTAGCCAGTATAAGAAACTTAAAGTAGGCCAAAATATAGTTAATTCTATTTTTTCTTAGTTTACCTATTGTATGTCATGGGAAGGGACCTACTGTAAGTGAAAATGAGATTTCTCTGGTTCTGGGAAATGACTAGAGATGTAGGTTTGGGAAATCCATTCCTTGGATCATAACAAAGTAAAATTTGCTTGACTTTCAAAGTGGAATCCTCAGTATATTCCAGGTGCTACATTTCTAGGTCCTTCACTAAACTTTGGGGTTTATTTTTATTATTTTTTTTTTGTTTAGTTTTTGAGGGGAGTGAGTTGTAGGGTTTTGTAGGCCATGTCTACAGAAAGATAATTTTCAAGTTAAAAAGTAATTATTCCTTAGCATTTTCAAGATTGCTGTTGAAAAATAAATTTGTTGCTGATAGGAAAATGAAGCAAATGGCAGCATCAGAGTTTAGCAATTGCTTTATTTATTTCCAGTTCAATGGTATACTTAAAATACTTAAATAGCTGGATTTTTTTGTTGTTGTTGTTTTGGACCAGAAAACTCAGTTTGCTAGTGCTCTTATCTTTTATTTAGTTAATAGAAATCCCCACCTTTTTTTTAGATGGCTGCAGTTTTTTTCCCTCTTACTAAAATTCTCAATTACCTCAAACTTAATCAATGTTCTGTACGTAAATGAACAGGTGATTGACCAGAATGCAATAAACTGTCTCTTGGTGGTTTTGGTTTTGGTTGTGGTTTTTTTTGCATCACTTATTCTAAACCTAGGAATATCTAACTTGGGGAAGCTGAGGTGTAATCCATTGATGAGGAAAAATCATGTTGAAAGAAGTGCATGGAAGAGAAACAGATCACAAACAGCTTTGGCCATGGTTTTGCTTGCTTGGAGTTTAAAAGTAGTATTAATTCATTTTAAAATAATGCAACTTTAAGTAAAAGTGATACTTTAAAAAATTATAACCTTAATGCCCACTTTTTCTTTGGTTTTTATTGTAACTTTCAAGGAATAAAATGCCAAGCATTCTTCAGTTAGTAGTAACAGATTCCCTGATGAGAACATTCTTGGTGTTCACATCATCTGCCAAACATTTTCACCCTATACTATATATTGCTTATATATTATGCCTGTGTGTGCATATGTGTGTAGGCATTTCTCTTCCTCTCCAGACACAGATAATAGATTATACTTTGGCAATTAAAATTTTATCAGTCCATGTGTTTCATGTGAAGTTCAAGAAAAAACTTACCTCAGAAAAACCTCATAAAGAGGAGGAATTTGACCTAAGAATGTTGTGGCTTCAGCATGCCCAACAATTGACTACAGTATTTTATTTTTTTTTATTTCCTGAGGTACTAATGTTATATTTTATCTATTTGGCACCACACCAATCCCTTTGACATCAGTAAAAATTATATCTGTAAATTCAATGAAAGCATATTTATGTCTGTGGTACTTAACAGTTAAACTTCCAGCTTGGCAGCAGAATTTCCAACACAAAAGCCAAGAAGCTGTTTATATCATTTATCCCATGCAGCCTGTTATTTTCCTATACTGCTCAGCCAAATAAGTGCTTTTTGATAGTTAGAAGATCGATATTCAACAGTATAACGATTGTATATTTTTTTTCCCTTTACCTATGGATATCTTTTACTCTATGCTCTAGTATTCTAAGACAATTTAGCATTTCTAGTGACTAAAGAGATTATATTCTCAATATACTTAATATGTATGATTTTCAGTTGGTGTGTGGTCTTTAGGCAGCTAAACCTAGATAATTTCATCCTGCTGGTTCAGATAAATTCTGGTTCAAGACCTTAATTCTTGGATAAGGGAAAATGAAGGGCAAAACCCCTTCATTAATTTATTAATTTATATCTGGATGTCATATCATCCTGACTACATCCACATAGACAAAATGTCAGCATTTGAAAGGACTTTTTTACCAATGGTTACTTGCCTTTGAGGTCTGTGACAGTAGTTATTTTGTATTCCAGATGTCTGCAAAATACAAGTTTTTGAGGGGAAAAAAAAAAAAGCAAGAGCTAGTGAATATTGAATGTTTACAGAGATAAGCAGGATACCTTAACTGGTATCCTTTATGAATATCAATGATGCTCAAACAAAATCTTTCCTGACCAAAAGGGAGGCTATAAATAGAGACATCTACAAGGATTTCAGCATATGTTTGACAGCTTATGCAGGTGGTTTTCTCCACTTAAAGTGATAGAATGAAACTTAAATAAAATGAATTATGTATGCATAATATTCTGGAAAATTAAGGCAAATCTGGAGAAAAATACATTGCATTTGTTTTAATTTACAAAAAAAAAAAATATGCCTTTGAATAATTTAATAAATTTTCTTTTAGACATTGATGCTTAAGAAATAATAAAACCCCCACAGATTTCCAATTGACTTGAAGGACTCCTGTTTTTCTTGTGCACCATACCTCTCTAATTAAAAAAAATCATTAAAAAAATTAAAAATCAATTAAACTCATGCTTTTATTCTAATTTGAATGGAATTCAGACTTTTGTTTATATNGAGGGGAGTGAGTTGTAGGGTTTTGTAGGCCATGTCTACAGAAAGATAATTTTCAAGTTAAAAAGTAATTATTCCTTAGCATTTTCAAGATTGCTGTTGAAAAATAAATTTGTTGCTGATAGGAAAATGAAGCAAATGGCAGCATCAGAGTTTAGCAATTGCTTTATTTATTTCCAGTTCAATGGTATACTTAAAATACTTAAATAGCTGGATTTTTTTGTTGTTGTTGTTTTGGACCAGAAAACTCAGTTTGCTAGTGCTCTTATCTTTTATTTAGTTAATAGAAATCCCCACCTTTTTTTTAGATGGCTGCAGTTTTTTTCCCTCTTACTAAAATTCTCAATTACCTCAAACTTAATCAATGTTCTGTACGTAAATGAACAGGTGATTGACCAGAATGCAATAAACTGTCTCTTGGTGGTTTTGGTTTTGGTTGTGGTTTTTTTTGCATCACTTATTCTAAACCTAGGAATATCTAACTTGGGGAAGCTGAGGTGTAATCCATTGATGAGGAAAAATCATGTTGAAAGAAGTGCATGGAAGAGAAACAGATCACAAACAGCTTTGGCCATGGTTTTGCTTGCTTGGAGTTTAAAAGTAGTATTAATTCATTTTAAAATAATGCAACTTTAAGTAAAAGTGATACTTTAAAAAATTATAACCTTAATGCCCACTTTTTCTTTGGTTTTTATTGTAACTTTCAAGGAATAAAATGCCAAGCATTCTTCAGTTAGTAGTAACAGATTCCCTGATGAGAACATTCTTGGTGTTCACATCATCTGCCAAACATTTTCACCCTATACTATATATTGCTTATATATTATGCCTGTGTGTGCATATGTGTGTAGGCATTTCTCTTCCTCTCCAGACACAGATAATAGATTATACTTTGGCAATTAAAATTTTATCAGTCCATGTGTTTCATGTGAAGTTCAAGAAAAAACTTACCTCAGAAAAACCTCATAAAGAGGAGGAATTTGACCTAAGAATGTTGTGGCTTCAGCATGCCCAACAATTGACTACAGTATTTTATTTTTTTTTATTTCCTGAGGTACTAATGTTATATTTTATCTATTTGGCACCACACCAATCCCTTTGACATCAGTAAAAATTATATCTGTAAATTCAATGAAAGCATATTTATGTCTGTGGTACTTAACAGTTAAACTTCCAGCTTGGCAGCAGAATTTCCAACACAAAAGCCAAGAAGCTGTTTATATCATTTATCCCATGCAGCCTGTTATTTTCCTATACTGCTCAGCCAAATAAGTGCTTTTTGATAGTTAGAAGATCGATATTCAACAGTATTGTATATTTTTTTTCCCTTTACCTATGGATATCTTTTACTCTATGCTCTAGTATTCTAAGACAATTTAGCATTTCTAGTGACTAAAGAGATTATATTCTCAATATACTTAATATGTATGATTTTCAGTTGGTGTGTGGTCTTTAGGCAGCTAAACCTAGATAATTTCATCCTGCTGGTTCAGATAAATTCTGGTTCAAGACCTTAATTCTTGGATAAGGGAAAATGAAGGGCAAAACCCCTTCATTAATTTATTAATTTATATCTGGATGTCATATCATCCTGACTACATCCACATAGACAAAATGTCAGCATTTGAAAGGACTTTTTTACCAATGGTTACTTGCCTTTGAGGTCTGTGACAGTAGTTATTTTGTATTCCAGATGTCTGCAAAATACAAGTTTTTGAGGGGGAAAAAAAAAAAAGCAAGAGCTAGTGAATATTGAATGTTTACAGAGATAAGCAGGATACCTTAACTGGTATCCTTTATGAATATCAATGATGCTCAAACAAAATCTTTCCTGACCAAAAGGGAGGCTATAAATAGAGACATCTACAAGGATTTCAGCATATGTTTGACAGCTTATGCAGGTGGTTTTCTCCACTTAAAGTGATAGAATGAAACTTAAATAAAATGAATTATGTATGCATAATATTCTGGAAAATTAAGGCAAATCTGGAGAAAAATACATTGCATTTGTTTTAATTTACAAAAAAAAAAAATATGCCTTTGAATAATTTAATAAATTTTCTTTTAGACATTGATGCTTAAGAAATAATAAAACCCCCACAGATTTCCAATTGACTTGAAGGACTCCTGTTTTTCTTGTGCACCATACCTCTCTAATTAAAAAAAATCATTAAAAAAATTAAAAATCAATTAAACTCATGCTTTTATTCTAATTTGAATGGAATTCAGACTTTTGTTTATATGCTTGGGAATTAAAACACAGTCATTATCACGATTGGCTAAATGCAACACCAAGAGTTTAGCTTAATTTTTTTAAGTGCCTTTTTGACTCTCCCATGAGACTATTATATTATGATTTACCTAAAAGTCCTGGCACAAGTGTGCACAAGAGCTAAAAGGTTTGAATCCTATAGAGAGACTCTGGTGAGCTGCTAGCAGCAAGAAGCTACTCTACTGAAACACTAGTTTTTACATGTTCATCTGGTTTTTACATGTTCATCTAATTTCTGCAGCTTATCCCATAAATTGTCCAGCTGTGACTGTCTCAGTCCTCTGATAACCAGAAAGTTTAAGTGGACATTGTAGATGCACATGGAATGTGGATTGGGTATCCCTATTATGTTCTATAAAATAGGACACGAGATAACTGAGTAGCTGAAAAAAAGTATTTTCCTGAAGCACAGTTACTTAACATATGGAGTCAGCAACTCTGAGGTAACATATGGCTCATATGCCACTGAATTGGGCACCCCAGTTCAGAAAAGACAGAGATTTACTGGAGACAGCCCAGTGCAGGGCACCAAGATGCTGAAGGGAGTGGAGATCTCCCTGCTGAGGAGAGGCTGAGAGAGCTGGGGCTCTTTAGCCTGGAGGAGACTGAGGGGGGAGCTCAGCAGTGTCTGTCAAGATGTTCAGGGCAGTGTAGGGAGGATGGAGCCAGACTCTGCTCAGTGCCATCCAGTGACAGGACAAGAGGCAATGGGAGTCAGTTGGAGCACAAGAGGTTGAGGGGAAACACAAGGAAAAACTTGTTCCCAGTGAGGGTGGCAGAGCCTGGCAGGGGCTGCCCAGGGAGGTTGTGGAGTCTCCTGCTCTGGAGACATTCCAGACCCCCCTGGATCTGTTCCTGGGTGACTTGGTCTAGGTGCCCCTGCTCTGGCAGGGGGGTTGGACTAGATGATCTTCTAGCTCCCTTCCAACCCCTCACATTCTGTGTTTCTGTGATTGCCTTTATGGGTATGCAGAATAGAACTCAAATACAGAAGAGATAGCTGACATAAACTGTGTTAATATGTCAACTATTAGCAGACTTTCTCTATGGGAAGGCCACACAAGCTATATGAAGCTCAGGAGCCCTTCAAGCTAATGAGTAAGTAAGGATGAAATGAATGACTCTCAGGGTGATAAATTTATTTCAAATCATGACTGGAAGAACAGATTCAGCATCCTTGGTGCTGATACCAAAATGGAAGGCTCTGAAAAAATAAGAGCATTTTAATGTTAAGGAGACAGGTGTTGGGATAAATTTGGGAAGCTCACTCATTCACACAGAAACTGATGTGAATGAACTTTGAGAATCCTATTGAAAGAGCACAGTAAAGAAAATTATTACAATAGAGCAACAGTGAGACTTTTCTGTTCACATTCTAAGCATCAAAGCAGGCAGATATCTTTCTGTGAAGATATAGGTAATGGAAGTTTGACTGTTACAAAATGGTTGTTATCACCAGATAAAATAAGAGTTCATCTGAACTGATTCTTTCATTAGATTTTTTTGTTTGTTTGTTCTTTCTACTTCTGCCACATATATTATCAGCTTTGTCTTAAAGAAATTGTCACTTTGAACACTTTGACTGTATAATTTTTTTTTTTAAACTGAAGAGCTAATCCGCAGAGATTCATATGTACATATAAGTTATAAAAAAACCTCAAACCAAATGGGGAGGACATAGTAAAAAGAAAAGGTAAAGTCAATTCTCTTTTTAACTGCATTTTAGCATGTAGGGAAATGTAAATGGGGTTAATCACTTCTATCAATGCTGAATTTATTTTGCTAATAGCATTGATGGTCAGAGGTTTAATTCTGTATAGGAAATGGGGAATAATTAATCTCCCTGACTACTAAGGGCTATGCAGAATTTCTTTAAATATACCCACTGAAATATCTAAATTCATAACTACAGGCCTGTGATTGTTTGTGTCTTCTCAGCAAGTGTGTGTCATTGGAGACCACGATCCCTTTCCAGAGATCTAGCACATGGATGAAGGCCAGCAGCAGTCTTGCCCTTTAAAATATCCTGGAACACTTTACACGTGTAGCAATTGACATTACCCTTCTGTTTGTACAAGAAATATCACAACCATGTGGGAAACATTTACCAGCCCCAGCAGCAAAGGCTTTGAAAATACCATATTCATTGTGTCAGTGACTGATGAAATTTATGTTATTGGGAGGAAACACAGGCATTAGACCAGGAGATACTTATGCAAACTACATTTTACTGTGTATTTGGCCTTGTTATGAAGTTATTTATAGGTATAATTTACTTAACCAGTGCTTCTGTGTCTGGCTTCTGTTTCAAAAATTCATCATCTGGTCTATTGAATAATATATAATTTGAAATGGAAAGCAAAAAACAAACTGTAAATGATATAGGAAGGAAAGAAAACACATACTGCTATATATTTTTAATAGATATGAAGCATGAAAGTGAATGCATGTAAAATAAATGTGAATGCTGGCTTACATTATAATAGAAAGAATTAAAAGATGTTTCTATTTCACAATTTCCATATGTCATAATTACTAAAACTTAGTGGAAGGGAATACTTTTACTCAACATCAGGAATCTTGGATTCTGATCATTCTGCCATCCTGCAGATTGTGCAGCACTGCAATTCTCCTCACTTGGTGTAAAGGACCCTGATGTCCAAGTCCAAAGAAACTATATTCAGCACCTGGAGAGAATCAGACCCTTGGAAGTCATCACTTCTGAACTGGTATCTAAAGGTTTGCTGCAGGGACCCAGTCTTATTTTCCAGCCTATCCCTAGGCGATGGTACAGAAATAGTGAATAGATTTCAATATACTCTTTAGTGTGTGTTTTTCTATAGCCTCACTCCCTGAAAGAAATATGTGTGAAAACAGCACAAATATTGCTATGAGCAACGAATGGTGTGGGCTCTTGAAATTTCAGTTTTTGGTTTTGTATCTAGCAAGTGTTCAGTAAGAAGAGTGAGCACTGGGCAAATGGGATTTGGAAAAAGCCTTCTTGCATAACATTTTACTAATCAGTACAATAAAACTGTGTTCAGGTCATTGTTAGTGACAGGAAGATGAGTGTAATCCTTGTGGGATTTCTCTGTTGGTGAGTCTTAATCACTTCTCCCTGCAGGCTAGTGAAGGGCTCTTGTCAGCAGTCATAGTGCAGACAGTGATGCTCAAACAAAATTCTTTAAAGCCTTCCTGGCAAGAGTCCTTATTTTGATTAAAGTTACTGTCAAAGGCACCAGTGAAAACTCAGAAAGTCCCCAGGCATTTTTTTTAAAGTAATCAGATGGAGCATTTCTCCCAGAGGAAGATGGATGGAGTTAGAGACACATATTACCCTGCATTAGGAGACCCAGGGTCTCCAGAGAGCTCTATGCAGAGCTTTCCAAACAGCCTCTGAAACTGCAGCAAGTAGCTCCCCTTCAAAGAGCCTTTCAACATGATGAGATGGACTGGAAAGATCTTTGTGAAGGCAACAAGCATTTAAACCTTAGTAGAAATTATGTTCTTCTACTTCATAGATCCAGGATCAAGAAAATGGCAGAGGCCATATATAAATGTTTCCTAAAATGTTCAAGCTCAGCTGCAATGCAGATTTGAGAGTAAAAGTTCTTGTAAACTAGTTATAAAATCTATGAACTAGGAAGCTGAAACTTGAGCTGGGCCTTCTTGGTGAAATCCAAGGGTGCTTGTCTACCTTGCTGTTAAATACCAAAGTAAAGCTGTGAACTCCATGGTCTGAAGGAGTGCTAAGCTAACATATAGAGTCATAGAATGTTTAGGGCTGGAAGAGAGCTCCAAAGGGCATCTAGTGCAGCCCCCTGCAGGGAGCAGGGACACCCTCAACTAGCCCAGGCTGCTCAGAGCCTTGGCCAACCTCCCCTGCAGTAGCTCCAGGGATGGGGCCTCAACCACCTCCCTGGGGAGCCTGTGCCACTGAGCCACCACCCTCAAGGGAAACAACTTCTTCCTGAGATCCAGTCTCCATCTCCTCTGCTCTCATTTCAACCCATTCCCCCTCGGCCTTTCACTGCAGGCCCTTGGAAACAGCCCCTCTGCAGCCTTCCTGCAGCCCCTGCAGGCACTGGCAGGGGCTCTAAGGTCTCCCCAGAGCCTTCTCTTCTCCAGGCTGAACAACCCCAGCTCCTTCAGCCTGTCCCCACAGCAGAGCTGTTCCAGCCCCTGAGCATCTCTGTGGCCTCCTCTGGCCCTGCTCCAGCAGCTCCATGTCTCTGCTGTGCTGAGGGCTCCAGAGCTGGCTGCAGGGCTCCAGGGGAGGTGTGAGCAGAGCAGAGCAGAGGGGCAGAATCCCCTCTCTCCAGCTGCTGCCCACACTTCTCCTGCTGCAGCCCAGGCTGCAATTGGCCTTCTTGGCTGCCAGTGCCCACTGCTGCCTCATGGCCAGCTTCTCAGCCACCAACACCCCCAAGTCCTTTTCTGCAGAGATGAAAGAGATGTTTCTTTGCAGCATTACTTCATGAGCTGTTAGACTGACTTTCAGGATAAGTTATGAACACAGTGCTAAACAAGACTTCTTACCAGGTGTTTAAGAAACCTTTAATATTGGGCTCAGGACTGTGTTTATTACCATCTGTAGTATTTCTGGGCTGCTTGTTTTGTTTTCTTTCTTTTCCTGGACCTTCTCTTGACATTACTGGATGCAGAAGTTTCAAAGTTCAGACAAAGAAGAGTTTGTTCTGAAAGATTCAGCTTCTTTGTTATGGAGGCAAAAATGTAGAGCATTTTCCCCAACATGTTGATATTTCCTGCTTCTTTCCCACCACCCCACTCTTCCTTATGGGGTGTATGTTAGTAAATAGTAACAGTAATGAAATAGTCCATCAGAGTCTTAATTTGATTCCTGCACAAATTGCTAATTTTCTGAGATAAAAAGAAGAATCTTCTTTTCTGGACACCTGACAGAGTGATATTCTCTGGTTGTATTCATTATTAGTATCTTATCCTATTGTTACCCTGTTATTATTGCTATCTTATGTATTTTAAGTAGCTGGCCACAATGTAAGGTTCACAATTTGACAATGTGTTGATGTCTTTAGAAGAAAAATGTTTGATAGCTATTTTTATTAGAATTAAATTGCAGATTCCTCCTCTCCTCCATTACTACTACTCCATTAACATGCCAGAATAATTGTGGATTAACAGAAGACAAAGTATTTTTTTACCTTCTCATGTAAACTAATTCTTCACAATGGTAAAAGGAGATGATTTGCATATTTTCACAATGAAGTACAAATGAAAGTAAACTGAACGTGAAGGGAGAGCTCTCATGGCAGTGTGCAGGGCTCCAAATGTCATTAGGGTGGCTCATGGACTTGCTAGGCTAAGTCAGAAAAGGATGCAAATATGAGTATACCAGTGAGACAAGTTTCTGCCTGCAGCCCCCTGTGAGTCAAACTCCAGCTCTCTTTCTGAGAGTGATTATGTTTACATTTTAAGATACATTTATTAGAGTATAAAAATGTAAATTGTCTGCAGATTGGCTGCACGCAATTTATTGCACAAGAATACCTTTTCTTAGCTTTGTGTGCTTAATCTGAATAATTAATGAGCCTGACAGTTTAATTCTGCATAATCATATTCCCATAAGCAGCTCCACAACTTCTCATTTATCAAATTTTGCAGGACAAGCAGAAATGGTGCAAAAATAGGCAAGAAACAAACCCTGGGTTCTGCTGAGTGCTGCCTATACCTGAACTTTCAAGAGAAACGTGAGTATGAAAGTTGAACTCTTTTTAATATCTTAAACTAAATATTTTGTGCTGCACATGTGAAAGACTTGGTGGTAGATTGGGCAGCTCACATGATTCAGATAACTGGTGAGTGAAAACCATGGAGTGAAGAGATGTAAATAGATTATGTGGCCAGTAGCAGCCCCTAGGAAAAATATATCTGTTTGAAGACACCTTTGTCTTTCCTGAGGATGATTTTCCAGTTGAGACCAAACACTGAACAGAAATGAAGACTGGAGATTTTCTCACCATCACCCAGATGCAGTTTTCTACAGTAACCTGAAATAATTATAATTACTGTTAGATTTTTACAAAAATGACTTAAGCAGTTTGAAGATTGTTAGTGGAAGACAGTGGGATATGTAGTCTAATAGGGATCGATTAATGATCATTTATTATGATATGGTTTAAAAGACAAATTGCTTTGATTTGTGCCTGACTGTCCCTAAAAACAAGTGCTACTCCACACTTGGTACAAAAGCTGTTTATACCACACGATGCTAACCCTGATGCTATGCATTGCTTTCCAAGACACAATATTAAGACTCAAATAGCAAATTTATAAATTGTATCTAATTAATTTTAGTTCTTACCAAATTAAATATGGTAATCAGTTGTCTTGTGAGGAACTGTGTATTAGGCATGCAGGGTTTAGGAAAGATACCTGGTCTGATGTTTTTCCCATCTCTATGAGGAGATAGAAGGCTGCCCAGGGGGGTTGTGGAGTCTCCATCTCTGGAGACACTTAAGACCTGCCTGGATCTGTTCCTGGGTGACTTGGTCTAGGTGCCCCTGCTCTGGGAGGGGGGTTGGACTAGATGATCTTCTAGGTCCCTTCCAACCCCTAATATCTATGAATCTATGAATAGAAGATCCACATGTATCTATTGGGTCTGTTGTCTCTGCCTGTTGTTAGCAGAGACTCTCTTGGTTAACGAGACAGATTATTGATGGTGGTGAGATTTGAGGAATATGTCACTTAGTTCTGGTAGCATTGTTTGTTTGGAGTCACAACTCTATGGGACCTTGGGAAACCTATTGTGACTCACCTCACAAATGTTGTGGGATTTGAGTTTGTTGTTTGGTTTAGTTTGTTTTCCAAAAAGAAGCATAGTGCCAGTTTCATGCTTCTAGGACATCATGCTAAATGGCATTTAGTAAAGACATTTCTTGCCTTTTCTGTCTTTTTATCCTCTGTTATCATTACTAACCAGGAGCACAAATATTTTAACAGCCCCCAAAGGTTCTTATTGCAGATTTCTTTTAAACAGAAACAATAGGTCTTATTTTGTAATAAAACCATATTAAATATAGATCAGTCTCTGACTGCATTCTTCCTATTTAAGGTTTCTATTCTTTTATAATTTTAATTCTCTACCAGAACATTGCCCACACATTATAAAGGGTATGTTTACTCAAGCTATAGATGTTTTGCATTGAGATTCTACCAGATTCTTCACTTGGTGGATGTTAATGCACCCCTGGACTTCACTCAGGGATTAACTAAACAGCTGCTTTGCTGAAGAAACCTGGATGAGAGGTTAGTACTCCTTGAGTACTCACCCCTCTGTATACTATGGCAATAACAGACCTAACAGGTTTCTTGGGGCTCCAGTGATTGCATGCTTCTTCCCTGTTAAATGTAAGACATTCTCTCCATAGATCCATATATCACTGCACAAACTGTTGTAAGCTTGGAGGAGGGATGTGCTCAAGCTGATGTATTCCTGCACCAGGCCTGTATTTGTGGCTTTACTGTAGGAAGAGTTTCTGTTGGAGACTGTGTCAAAATTCAAAGTCTGAAAAGTATGAATACCAAGTCTAGGAAAAAAAGATTATTCAGAGCCAAGTCCATGTTGCTTCCAGAATCTGAGACATCTTTGAGATTATAATTACCAAACTTCTATCTGTCCTTTTCCATCATCTTTAAAATAAAATCAGATTACTTGCTCCATCAGTGGCTGTCAGTAATGTCAGAGCACTAAAGCACATCTGCCTCCTCCTGGGGTTTGGCTGCCCGGACTCAGCAGGCACATAGGTAATGGTGCTGCTGCTCAGTCTTGAACATTTTGAGAATTCTCTGCCAAGAAGCCTTAGTGGGAGCTTTTTCTCCCTGCTTTAACCCCCCCACAGCATGTTTCTCAGGAACAGCTTTTAAGCTATGTTACAGCCTTATCTATGGCTGTCCTCTTATCTCCCTTGCTCTGACCCTGATTCATTGACTTGATGCTCTGACTTGACCTCAGACCTGCTTCATCACTATGGACTTGCTGGATGATGACTGGACACTTGGATGAACTTGTTTACCATTCCAGACTTACTGTCTTTGCTCAGGTACTGTGGGGCTGTTCCTTAATCCCTACTCCCTTCCTTCATGGAGCAGCTCCTGTCCTTGATGCTCTTTGACAATTAGGAAGAAGACTTTTCATGTGTATGCAGAGGGTACAGCTGTGTTCTGAACATGCAGATATAATTAGCCTTTATTGCTCATCATAGTCTCTATTAATCATCTCTATTAATCATCTCCAGTGACCTGTAGGATCAGGATATTTCATTCATATAACTGAGCATTTGCTGTAGCATGTAGCACGTGGGGATGTACATTACTTACACAGTAGTAAAAACCCTGTAAAGTAGACTGAAAGCCACACGTGTACTAGTAATAATTAGCATGAGAGGATGATTAGTGTGTTGGATGGCATCATCTGCCTTCTCCATGACAAATCCTCTAGCAGATTGGTAACTCCAAGCTGGTTCTGTAATGTGAGGGCAGCTAGGCTTCATTCAGAAATCGCTGCTGCCCTGAGGGGTGAAACTGTACATGCAGTGGGAGAGCTCAGGCTATAGCAAGATCCTCACAGGACTTTAATGAAGCCTTTTTTATTTTGAAGTTCATGGTAAACATCCCAGCTGCAGCGAGCAACATCCTCACTGAAGAAGCCTTGTTCTTCCTGTAGGTTCACAACCTAGTGAGAGGACTCTGATGGAAAATTCTGTTTTTTCAGATTCTTCTGGTCATTTCTAGTAGGGCATCTCTGGAATGGGCTGCCCAGGGAGGTTGTGGAGTCTCCTGCTCTGGAGACATTCCAGCCCCCCCTGGATCTGTTCCTGGGTGACTTGGTCTGGGTGACCCTGCTCAGGCAGGGGGGTTGGACTAGATGATCTTTTAGCTCCCTTCCAACCCCTAATATCTGTGAATCTGTGAAACCCTGAGGTTATCTTCTGTGGTCCCCATTTTGCCAACCCAGCCAGTAGCAAGAGGCAACACAGCTGTGCAGCAAGTGGGAAGAAGGTGAACAGTAATGTAGTGCATGGCCCCTTTCATTCATCTTGTTGGTGTGCTCATGAAATGTAGGGAGCACACAAGTCAGGATTCTACAGGACAAGCATTGTTGAGGTGTGTGAGGCAACAAGGTAGTTTTGTTATTGTACACTCCTACTAATGTGCAACGTGTCCATGACCTCCCTAAATCAAACAATCCTGAGGCTTCAGCAAGACAGAAGAATATCTGTCCACATTATTTGGCCCATAGGAGTGTGGGAAAACTCTCTAATGCAGCTGCCACAGAGCATATTCAGATTTAGTCTGAGCAAGGTGACTTCATTGCCTCAGAAAATTCTTATTGTTCTGAGTCTTACTCTTGTCTCTACAAATATTCCAGATCCATTTCATCTTATATAATCTCCTGACCAAACCTTTTTATTATTTTTTTTCTCAATCAATTGAAATTTAAAATTTGAATTGGCTCAGACCACTTGGAAAGTCGTCTTGCTTCATTTTCTTACTATACTAGCTACGATCACATCAATACATGTTCTTTAATCTTCCAAAAGACTGTTCCTTTCAGATGTCATACTGCAGTTGCATCACTGTTCTGTCAAGTAAGTTAAGACAGATGAATATTAGTTCTTAATGTGGCAGAAGTAGACAGTATTTTCATTCAGAAGACAGCATCCTTATTTTCTTCCTTGTCTTTGTAGGTGAGCTTCCAGGTCAATTGAAACACTATTTGAAGTTCCTTCAGTTTTCTTTACCTAAATCCTAAAAATGGGTGGTCTATAACATTTCTGTCCTTCTGCTTTCTCATATTCATATTTTTGCTTTATTGTGTTTCATTCCAAAGTCATGCATAAGAATATATTGTTACTTCCTTGATCCTCATCACTCAGTTTTCCAGGGAAGTCTACAATTAAAGTTCTGTCTGTGATGAGATGGACTTGGATGAAAAAGAATAAATAAATTGTGTAGAGGTACCTGTCAAGTACTAATTTAAAATCTACTGTCTGCGATTGCATTTTTGGAGGAATTGGCTTGGCTTCATTGGCAAAGAAAATGAAAAGCAACTGGCATTTAGTTCTTGGGTGTTACTGTTTTTATTACAGATCTATTCAGCCCATAACATAGGTCCCATTCCCAAACTATTTTTACCCTTCCTAGACTGGGTAGATAAAATGAAATGATCTTTGAAGTGAGTAATCAGAACCTCTCACTCCTTCCCAGCAGCACCTGTAGAGGTTAAAAGGCAATATTTCTAGGAAAATGCTACAGCCTCTTATGGATTGGAAGAGCTACTGTATATTGGGGTGGTTTGTTGTTGCTTTTGGGTTTTTTTTGTTAGGTTATTTTGTGATGTCTGTGAGTAAAAGGACAAAAATTTAGAAAATGGGGATTGAGAAATTACGTTGTGGAAGCATTTGGCACTAGAAAAGGCACAATGGGTGAAGTAGAGAGCTGATGTCACATTGAAGGGTCTGTAGCTGGTTATAAATTGAGAGTTGATGAGTAGACCTCAGTTTATCACATATTTTTGAAGTCCTGTGACTGTACTGAAACCATTGAGCAGTACCAGCATCAAGCCAGATTAGAAAATACAATTTGTTTTGTTTTGTTTTCCTTGCAAGCATGCTAAATTAAATTAAAAACATACATTTATTTATTTATTTATTTTATTTATTTTTAGATTAGCAAAGACAGAGAAGCTTTGTAATGGTTTTAATTAGTTATCTGTGAAGACACATTTAATCAGTGCTATCACAGGTAGACAAGAAACACTTCCAGGAGGAGAGCACAGTGTTCAGTCTCCATGGAAATTTACTAAAAAAAAAAACAAAAAAAAAATGGGAAGGTAAGCATTTATTTCATATATAAAAGGTAGTAAATGTTCTTAAAAACATCATAGCCACCCAGTATGCTATAAAAATAGGTATAAAATAAAAAAAAGCTATAAAATGCAATAATAATTTTCAAATTCTGTATCTACAAAGATAAGCAGTGTAAATTTCTAGAGACAAAGGAAGCAAGGGAAGAGTTCCAAACTATACCTGTTACTAAGTTTCCTTAGTAACAAACTCACTCTGCTGAGTGAGCCAANCAATATTTCTAGGAAAATGCTACAGCCTCTTATGGATTGGAAGAGCTACTGTATATTGGGGTGGTTTGTTGTTGCTTTTGGGTTTTTTTTGTTAGGTTATTTTGTGATGTCTGTGAGTAAAAGGACAAAAATTTAGAAAATGGGGATTGAGAAATTACGTTGTGGAAGCATTTGGCACTAGAAAAGGCACAATGGGTGAAGTAGAGAGCTGATGTCACATTGAAGGGTCTGTAGCTGGTTATAAATTGAGAGTTGATGAGTAGACCTCAGTTTATCACATATTTTTGAAGTCCTGTGACTGTACTGAAACCATTGAGCAGTACCAGCATCAAGCCAGATTAGAAAATACAATTTTTTTTGTTTTGTTTTCCTTGCAAGCATGCTAAATTAAATTAAAAACATACATTTATTTATTTATTTATTTTATTTATTTTTAGATTAGCAAAGACAGAGAAGCTTTGTAATGGTTTTAATTAGTTATCTGTGAAGACACATTTAATCAGTGCTATCACAGGTAGACAAGAAACACTTCCAGGAGGAGAGCACAGTGTTCAGTCTCCATGGAAATTTACTAAAAAAAAAAAACAAAAAAAAAATGGGAAGGTAAGCATTTATTTCATATATAAAAGGTAGTAAATGTTCTTAAAAACATCATAGCCACCCAGTATGCTATAAAAATAGGTATAAAATAAAAAAAAGCTATAAAATGCAATAATAATTTTCAAATTCTGTATCTACAAAGATAAGCAGTGTAAATTTCTAGAGACAAAGGAAGCAAGGGAAGAGTTCCAAACTATACCTGTTACTAAGTTTCCTTAGTAACAAACTCACTCTGCTGAGTGAGCCAAAGCTGTCTTTGCTAGAGTAAATCCTATTTTTAGAATGATCACTCCATTCTGCAAACTCATCTATGACTTCACTGGTTAAAATGAAATATTCTCTAGCCTAACAAAAGCCCCAAACCGATTATGATGTTTGTGACTGTGTATACAAGTATGGATGATGCTTTTATAGCTTTTTTAATTAATCTTCATTTTATAATTATGATACTTTGTTTTGTTTCAAAAATGCAGGAGACTCCATTTCAAGAGTGGAAACAAGTGGTGTTTAGTAAGGGACAGTTTCTTGAGAAATATGAAGAAAGGGAATTTTTACTCTTTTTTTTGTCATTGGTGATATATTTTCTTGGATACTTAATAACAATATTTATTTGTTGGTTTGTTTCGACTGAGTGTATTTTCATACTTATTAGGCTGTACATTTAATAGATCTGCCAGTATTTTTTGTGGCATTGTCATATTTTAAAGGTGAGTTAATCTTAAGTACCTTTTTGAATGAAGGTCTTATCATAAATTTGTGAGAAATTACCCTTTTCTCATGTCATAGCATGTGAAGAAAATGGGTAATTCCTGGTGATCTTCAATCCATGGTACAAGCAACATCAGTATAAACCTTCCCTCATCCCTTTTTTTGCATTACTTAAGTAAAACAATCATTTATTCCCTTTTTTCAATGTTAACACTATCTTGCCAGCTAGAAACTTCTTTGCCTCTCATTTTCCATGATATAAGTTTTGAGACGTAGCAAACCATAGTAAACAATTAGGTCCATAATCTTCTGGCAGAGATTTTGCAATAGAATTTAGCTGTCCTGAAACATAGGAGGTGCTAAGATTTATGTAGCAATTATCTTCTGCTGTTAGGGTCTGATCCAGCTTCCACTGAAGTGAATGTACTTTTTAGAATGCCGATAGCAGCCAACATATGCCTTTAGAGGTGAATTGATTTAAAATAAAATAATCAAGCACCATCTTGCTTTTGGATTAAAGTAGTATCATGTTAAGGAGGTAATTAGACTTGTCAAAATTGTATAGGTGAGAACCATTTTAGAATAAGAATTCTATTTAAAAGAAGCACAAGATCATTGTTAGTCAAAGAAAAATAGTGTTAGGTCAAAAGGCTAAGTTGAGGATTTTACCAACCTAAAGTTTGGGAATTTGTGCTGAAACAGAGCCATGTCTAAAAAAGTACCTGCATACAAACTTCTATAGTCACACTTAGTGACTGGACCTTTTCTTTTTGTTGTGCAGCACTGCCATCATATCAAGTACATATAAACAGTAAATAGAATATATTAGCATGTGTTTATTGCATAGTGGATTTGTTGAAAGCATGGAGCATCCCTAGTGCAGTAACAGAAAAATGTATTTAATTTCTTCCCCAATGCTGAATTAAACTGATATGCATATCTATGGCATTTAGTAAGCAAAAAGTAAAATCCCTACAATATTAAGTAATGATTGGTTATGATGATATTATTTCAGGTCATCCAGAATATACCTGGCACATTGATTCCTAAAATAAAGAATTTTTCTGAAGAACTAAATTCCTGTTTTAATTACCTGATGCAAAGCCCCTTCAGCCCAAAGCAAGAAAATTAACTTCTCAGAAGCAGATAATGAAAACAAGTCAATAGCAGCTTTGTAAAATAGTGCTAGCTTCAGGAGACAGTTGCAAGAGTAAATAAGTCCCTTTGTTTTCAGATCCTTCCTGAACATTGACTCATCTTCCAGATCTATTTTGGGCTCTGTCGTATGTGTGTGTGGCTGAGGTCACACAAGCAAGTAACCTAAGCAGCTGAAACTGTGCAAGTTGTCAAAAGGAATGGTTTATTACATGGATTTGCCATATAGCAATATCTTGTAATGCTCTGCCTGCTCATAAAAGAATATGAGAAGTAATCTGTCTTGGCTGCTATGGCTCAAATCTTCATATTCAGAATCGGAGAGAGCTTCTAAGATACTAAAGTTGGGGTTTTCTTTTATCTCAAAGCAGGTTTAGCAGTGATCAGAGAAATAATAAATGGTTAGAATAGAAATAGATTTCTAGGCTGGTAGCTTTTGGTGTAGTAATGACCCCAGAAGAGTAAAAAAGGTCAGTAGCTGATTTCTACACATTCATTGTCTAATTAGGAAATGTCAGTGTATATATGCACTTGATAAGCATGATCATGAGTGCTTTTTTAGCTTGGCTGTCAACTCTGAGGACTACAAAGAGTCCAAAACACTAATAACACTAATGCTTACTTGCTGGGATATCTGTATGGAGGTTGGTTCAGGGCACATGATGAGTCATCTCTTAGAATCATAGAATGTTTAGGGCTGGAAGGGAGCTCCAAAGGGCATCTAGTGCAGCCCCCTGCAGGGAGCAGGGACACCCTCAACTAGCCCAGGCTGCTCAGAGCCTTGGCCAACCTCCCCTGCAATAGCTCCAGGGATGGGGCCTCAACCACCTCCCTGGGGAGCCTGTGCCACTGAGCCACCACCCTCAAGGGAAACAACTTCTTCCTGAGATCCAGTCTCAATCTCCTCTGCTCTCATTTCAACCCATTACCCCTCGTCCTTTCACTGCAGGCCCTTGGAAACAGCCCCTCTGCAGCCTTCCTGCAGCCCCTTCAGGCACTGGCAGGTGCTCTAAGGTCTCCCCAGAGCCTTCTCTTCTCCAGGCTGAACAACCCCAGCTCCTTCAGCCTGTCCCCACAGCAGAGCTGTTCCAGCCTCTGAGCATCTCTGTGGCCTCCTCTGGCCCTGCTCCAGCAGCTCCATGTCTCTGCTGTGCTGAGGGCTCCAGAGCTGGCTGCAATACTCCAGGGGAGGTGTGAGCAGAGCAGAGCAGAGGGGCAGAATCCCCTCTCTCCAGCTGCTGGTTGGTGAAGACTGTTGCTCAGCTGAGCAACCTCTGACAGGAGTGTAACCTGCTTGGAAGGAAGCATATGTGTCAGGAAAGGAAAGAAAGAGGAAACACCCATGATATATTCACAAAGAAAATTGTGTGCTTTCTCCAAATTGAAATTTGAATCTTGTGAGAGCTGAGAGTAGTGGTGTTCTTTAATACGAGTGCCTGGATGAAATGATGATAGTTCTTGGACTCAGTGAGAAGAATAAGAATGCACTAAATTCAGTAGAGTAGTTTTGGTGTGCCCTGATCACCTCAGAGCAATTTTCTTTTAGGTTTGACAGTTTTGGAATTCCAGGAAGAGTGTTCTGTTTGCAAATGTATGCAAAGAAAATAAAGCCTGTGATCTATGCTATTCATTATAAATCGGGGGTAGTTTGACTTGAACCCTAACTTTCAAAGAAAACTTGGTTGTCACTTTGGTTTGGGGTTTTTGCTACTACTAGTTAATTAGTTAATTTTTTTAGTTCTTAAGGGTTTTTTTGGGAAAAAAAAAAAAAGTCCTTCACAGTATAAAGAACTGCTAAACTCTCAAACCAAATCAGGATAAGGATCTGTGTTTCTGAATACCCTAAGATTTTGGTATCTGTATAGGGGACTTGTTGAAAAAAAAAACCACATCTCTAGGTTAAATTCTTTTCACCAGTCCTGGGAATAATGTACAATGGAAAATAGGTCACTTATGGTCAGGATTCACAGGTCAGGTGCTCCATCTGTCCTCTGACACGTTAGGCTCTCTCACTGTTGCTTCCAGGTCTTGCTGTAATGGATCATGATCCTATCATGGCAAAGGTTTGAAAACAAACAAACAGAAATGATTGACAATAAACAGTAAGATAACCGGGATAAGCTTATTAAAAATCTTGATCACAAGGTCATCTGGATACCTTAGAGCCAGCAATTAATGTAGATAAAAATTTATTTATCAACAGTAGCATAAAGTGCAGTTTGGTTCTTATTCTCTTACTTCATACCACAGTATGCTTTCTGGCAGATGACTTTAAAGCCTTTTAAGACTTTTTCAGAATAGCTGCAAAAGCAAGGTAAGAAACAGTGGCTTAATTTTTGTAATCAACTATCTGTAGACATCCTTCCAGTTCTTGAAGGAAAGCTAACATTTGCAAAAGATTTATGCTCATGTGGAGCTTGCTCCTGTTCCCATCTTTGTGACATAAAAGTGAATATAATGGTGCTGAGACTTCCAGATTCATAATATCAAAACAGCACATGTAGGCTCTAGGAGGAAGGGGTAACTCACCCTGCAGTTGCTATGAGTAGTCTTCACAGCAAAATGATGGACTGGTATTGGTATATCCTTCTTTAAAATAAAAAAAAAAAAATCCAATCAGTGAATACACTTTTTCCAAGGTTCAAAAATAAAAAAATTCTTCTGCCTAAATTTCTTGCTTACCAATCCCGAGATGTACAGATCAAGCTGAAGAATCATCTTTGCTGTCTGCAGCAGAGATACAAAAAGCTCTAATAAGGTAAGCCAGTAGGAGCTTTAGCTGTGGCGTTTGTTGGGTTTTCAAATCTCAAGCAGAGTGCTTGCCTGACATTTTAATTAATGCAAATCATAGATAAGGTGCAATGGAAGCACAAATTGTTGCTCTTTGTTATTGCAGTCTACTAACAGAAATTTGAGAATTGCAGTTTAAAGGAATCTGCTGAATGCTATAAGAACACTAAAAATTAGAGGTTTTTGCAGAAGTATTGACTGTCATTTAATAAGCTCATTTTTCTCTCAAGGGAAAATAGATTTTCCTTCTGTAAAGATTGTTTTTATTTCCTCACAGTGTTCAGTTCTATAAATTGCATGCAAGGGACTTGGTTGGAATTTATAAATGTCTGTAGCCCTTTATTGTGTTTTATGCACTTGTAAAACTAGAATGCCTATTGTAAATTAAGTAATATAATAGTAATTTTCAATGAAATTTGATTTAGGAAAATATGTTTGATGAGAACTTATTATATGATTGAGAATTACTATTGTTTCTTGCTATTTTCTGGTATAGTATGTCCTTTCTATCATGAAGTTAATTCATGTTCTCCCAGTCATGCTCAAAGTTATTCACTTATGTGATCATTACTGCCTACCTTCAACTCACTTTTGGGGAATTTCTAGTCTCAGACAGTTAGTCTTTGGAGAGCCATTTGAGAATGTTAAAGTTTGGCAAAAATCAGAATATTTGCTGCTTCAGCACTGCAGAAAACTTCTGGGTACTAGTGAGACACTCTAACCCTTCTCCCATCACCCCACATGAGGACCTGCAGTTAAATCTCCAATGGCACAACTGTAGCTATTTTCCATGCTGCTACCCAAGACTGATGGTGAGTAAAGTTTCTAAGTTTACCACAGGTCTTCAAGGGCTCCTGTGCACCACTTTTATGCTTTTTCTGTGTGATTTTTACCCCAATATACTTAAAGCTATTTCTTGAAATGGGTTTGTGCTAAAAATAAGGACCATTGAACCCAAATGTGCCTTAACTCCATAGATTTGATTTTCAGGGAAGGAACATGCCTTTCTGTGCTGCCAACTTTGTGATTTTAAGCTGAAGTCTCCTGACATTTGCTGTTTAAGTTAATGACCTGTCTCCTGAAGACTGGTGATTGTGAGACTGCTTTCATTTAGGTGAAATCTCTAGGCTTGTAACTGCATGGCAAAGTTTGAAAACTTACTGTCTTCACTTTAAATTTTCAGAAGCAAAGACAGAAGCCTTCCAATTAAAAAAAATAATGTAGGCTTTTTTTTAATAGAATGATGGAGTTTAGAGATCTCTTTTTAAGTTATTGATTTCTTATTAGCATTTTGGATTGTGGCATGTTTTCAAAGCTCAAATCCTTTGCACTTAGCAAAACAACACGTTGCCTCTAGTGGTTTGGTTTGGGGTTTTTTGGGGGGTTTTTTGGGTTTGTTTGTTTTTTTGTCCTGGTTATTAACTCTTGAAAATTGCTTTGAAAATCTTTCAGATTACTACTTCTTGTTAAGTCAGGCCATAAGTGATCAGAGTTGGTATAACATATTGATGAGGCAGCTGAGCCATGGAACCCTATGTTAAACTCAACGACTTTAGACTTTCAGAAACTGAATTAAATGAAATGGAAGCACTTTGGGTTTGTCAGAGAAATTATTTGCATTTCACCAAAGATTTCCTGTCTATAACAATGTCAGTGGTTTTAAGCATAAAGAAACTAGGATACAGAAAAGGAAAACCCACAGAAGAATGTTGGAAGGAAAACAGAAAATCTGAGTAGTTTTCATCAAGCAGTATCAATTTCAGAAAACTGAGTAATACCAAGAAATCAGACCTCTTGTTGCTGGCACCCAACCATAATGCAAAGAGTGGCTGCTATGTTATAATAAATTTTCTCCTCCAAGGAAATTTGGGGTTTTTTTGTAGATGGAGCTGGTTTAGCACTTCACAGAAATGAAGCAGTGGGAGGTGCAAGATACTCCAGTATACACATGTAT
This sequence comes from Ceyx cyanopectus, assembly GCA_013401355.1. Classification (NCBI taxonomy): domain Eukaryota; kingdom Metazoa; phylum Chordata; class Aves; order Coraciiformes; family Alcedinidae; genus Ceyx; species Ceyx cyanopectus. The sequence goes on from VYZU01034890.1 coordinate 30,158, forward strand.
GGTGATACTATTGACAGATTCCTTGTAGCAATTTTCTACACCATCCTTCTTCCTAATCACTAAACTTGGAATGGCACAAGTAGCTAGCAGCTGGCTCCTGGGTGGGGAAAATGGTGGAAAGGACCCCAGCCTGCTTTTGAAGAGTTCAGGTTTGGAGAGGAGCTTCTCTGTCATGCTGTTATAAACCAGCATGAAGTTAGTGTTGGAGAATTCCTGTGTATTTAACTCTGGAGACTAACCTTTAGGGCAGAGAAAAGACCTTAATTAAGATGCATACTCCATGGGGATACATGAATCTATGATGCCATTTAAAAAATAACTTAATTTTGAAAACACCAAAACAGATAAATGTAGGTTTTCCTCTTTCATGTGAGTTCATTACTCATACATTTATAAGGCTGAGATATTTCTTCTCTGTTGTCCTTCTAGCCTTTTAAACTTTGCATTTTAAGAATAGAGCTCGGGTTATCTTGGCTCAAAACCCTACATTTAAGCTGACAGTATTCCTTCTGTTTAAAACCAAAGCTGAGGCTTTAGATTCTCCAGTGTCTTGTCCTAGCTCCAGTCAGCATGTCATGGCAATTTCTACCTTGTATTGGCAACAAGTCCACTCTGCTGAAGTGCAGCAAGGGGACTATTCTGTTTCAACCACTGTTACTCTAAGCTTCCCACGAGTTTCTGTGCATTCCTACTGGCACCAGGAACCAGCAGGGTTTCTCAGCCTCACCAGTAGCTGGCTGCCACTTCACAATATCAAGAGGATGTTTAAACAGTATATTCAGCAAGTGCAAACAGCAGCATCTGAGTATTCAGTTACTGCTAGATGGTGGCTAAACACTGACCAAGCCATGGCAATGCAGAAGAGACTTAAGGCTTCATAGCTCTCTCTTTTTAAATTGCCAGACCTTTTTTTTTAAACAATCATGAAGGAGGTATATGTCCATGTAACATGATGTAACTTAAACATTTTTTCATCATGAAGTTTCATTCTTCACTAACTGCATAATCACCACTCTTTTGAACTCAGTAGCATGTTTGTTGAAACAGCAGAAGTACATGCAAAGTGATTTTGCAGCATAACTGTAACAGCATCAGTCATGTACTAACAAATCACTTGGAAATGTTTTTTTTCTTCCATATGCCTCCTGTCTTGAAGTGCAGAGGATCTGGCTTTTGGATAGGATGTTTCAGTAGTAAAATGTTTGCTCATAGAAATAGAAAATGGCTAGGAAACATGCACAGACCCATGACCAGAAAATAATTAAAATAGTCATAGATGATTCTGGAGAAGATGCTCCAGAGTGTCACTGCAGGCAGTGCTAAAAGCCATATCTAAGGAAGTCCAGGGTTCAGTACTGGGCCCAGTTCTATTCAACATCTTTATTGATGACCTGGATGAGGGGATCAAGTCTACCCATAGTAAGTTTGCAGATGACACTAAGTTGGGGGGGGGTGTTTATCTGCTTGAGGGTAGGGAGATGCTGCAGAGGGACCTGGCCAGGCTGGGTGGGTGGTCTGAAGCCAATGGGATGAGGTTCAACAAGACCAAGTGCAGGGTCCACTGCTTTGGCCACAATAACCCCCTGAAGCTACAGACTGGGGGGTGAGTGTCTGGAGAACTGACAGACAGAGAGGGTCTTGGGAATGCTGGGTGCCAACCAGCTGAAGATGTGCCAGCAGTGTGCCCAGCTGGCACAGAAGGCCAATGGGATCTTGGCTTGTATCAGGATTAGTGTGGCCAGCAGGACTAGGGATGTGATTCTCCCTCTACTTGACACTGGTGAGGCCTCATCTTGAGTGCTGTGAGCACTTCTGGGCCCTGCACTTCCAGAAGGACATTGAGGGGCTGGAGGGAAAATCTTACGAGGAGAGGCTGAGGGAGCTGGGGTTGTTCAGCCTGCAGGAGAGGAGACTCAGGAGGGACCCCATCACCCTCTACAGCATCTGAAAGGAAGTTTTAGGGAGGTGGGGGCTGGACTCTTCTCCCAGGCAACCAATGACAGGATGAGAGGGCAGCCTGAAACTGCACCAGGGGAGGTTTAGTTTGGATATTAGGAAGCCCTTCCTCACTGAACAGGTCATTAGGTGCTGGAATGGACTGCAGGGGGGTGGTGGAGTTGCCATCCCTGGAAGTGTTTAAGGGAAGATTGGATGAGGCACTGAGTGACATGGTCTAACTAGGTGTTATGGTGCTAGGTCATAGACTGGACTTGATGATCTTGGTTGTCTATTCCAGCCTTAACAACTCTGTGATTCTGTGAAATGTAAGCAGAGGTGAGGGAGAATGACATCATGCTTCATGAAAAAAGCTCAGATGTTCCTCAGGAGAGAAAGTTCTGTCTGTCACTCTTCCATCTCTACCAGCTCAGTCAGTGCTCACAGGCATGGCTGCTGGATCTGGGGATCTTGCCAGCATCCCAATTTTAACCTTTTTCATCTGTTTGCCTTTTTGTGCTCAGTCTGGATGGCAGTTGGTGCTGTATTCTGAAGAAATAAGAAGTAACTTTTGCTTATCATACCAGAACAACAGACTGAACAAAAAATTGGTGGAAAATTATGAGGGAGAAAAAGAATGAAGGAGCTGGTACTACAGATGGAACTGAGATACAAAGCAGAGAAGGGGGATAGGAATATCAGCATTCCTTGTTTGATGAACAGTGAGCAATAGGCTGATTTAGACAACTGTTTTAATGATGTCACTAAAAGTCACTTTTATAACTATAAATTTAATAATATTAAATAATATTATTATTATTATGTATTAATAATATTTATTTATAATAATAATAAATGTATTAATCTACACCTACCTTTGTCATATGCTGCTAATCCTGCAACACATTGATAATGAAGTCTTGTTTCACCAATTATATAAAAAAGAGGGTGACTGGTAAACAGAGAAAGTGTCACAGTTGTTGTGTTTCCTTGTGCTCAGTTGTGACTTATCTCTGTGCTATAACCAGAAAGGAGTATTTTTAGTGTATTATAAATATGTATGACTTATTTAGTCCATTATTTTCAAAAGGGATTTTAGTGTCTTCTGCATGAATGGATGTGAGTGCCATAGGAAAATTAGAAGTTTCTCCAACAGAGGTTATAAATACTAAATTTTGCAGCGAGCAGACACTAGTCTTAATATTTGTAAAAAAAACATTGGCACCAAAAAGTACTTTTTTGAAAAAGTAGATGCATGGTTTTTACAGACTCAGTGCTGAATCTGTGTAAAACTTCACTGTGAGAAAATTTTTTAAACTCCCAGAGAAACAGAGGAGCAAATATGTGGCTAATATACAAAGTGTTCACAAGGACTGGAAAAGAGAACAGCCCACAGAAGACCCTGAAGCAATGACAGCATTGCCTTTGTAACCTGGGAGAGATAATATCACTGGGGACATCATTATGCAGAGGCTGGTATCCAAAAGCTTTGCATCTCCTTGTTAAGAAGCAACAAAACAAAGTTATGGCATGGACAAATCTCTAGGACCTCAGCACAGCCTGCATTGCCTCAAATACATAATCCCTGCTTTAGCAATCCCCTAAGAGATCAATTATAGAATTATTTGAATAATAAAATTTAAGTGAAATTTCAGACTCAGCTGCTACCTTATGTCATGTTTGAGTCCTCAGCCTAGTTTAGGCAGAGACAGTGGCACAGGAAGGGTAAGGGAAGTTTATACCCTGTAGTTTTCAGTGCTCTAGTTTGACATGAATAAAGTAGGTATTATGCACAGAAATGCTTCAGAGGTGTCTGGTTACAGTGAGTGTGATATTCCTGCTTTTGACCACAGAATTCCAATCCCCTCATTTTTAGATAATTTAACTATGCTGCTACAGAAACAATAACTCTCAGGATGATGGTTTGTGGTAGGGGGTTCCAGGCCATCAATAGCTTTTGGGTTGCTCCCCACCACCCAGTGCAGCTGGTTCTCCCCTGGTTCTCAGCCTGGGATGGGCTACACTGGCACATCACCCACCCTGGAGCTTGCCTTGGAAAGGAATATTTCTACATGAATTAATGCTCCAGGACAGGTTTGTAATTAGAGACATTTCTTTGTAACTGGTGCTGTCTGACCCACTGATAGTCTGTGAAAACTCTGCTTAAGGCAGAGGGCATTGCACAGAATAAGGGTCAGTTCCAAGTCCTGTGGTATTTATACAGAAATTCTGGTATGGATTTCTGTTAGCCTAGGATGATATTAGAAAGTGGTACTTTTGCTTATTTTTTACCTCTTGCAACCAATATACTAAGTTGCTGCTTCTGCTTCCAGACTATTTTCTCTTCTTGAGTTAGTGCTGAAGCACACTGGTTGTCCATTTAAAATTGAGACACTGCCTGAAGAATGGGATAGCAGTTTTTGCATGCCTTGACTGACAGAGCTTTTCCCTTAGTCTGTTGTGCTAAGATATTAACAGAGCATGCAATGTAGCTGATTATCTTTGAACTAGTGCTTGCCAGCAACACCTGTACAAACAGTTCTCATGCAATCACAGAAAGGCATTAATTGGAATAGACCTTCAAGATCATCTAGTCCAACCTTTGACCCAACAGTGCAAGTCACCATATCCTTAAGTAACCAGGTCCACATGCCATTTAAATGCCTCCAGAGATTGTGACTTCACTGAGCTGGGCAGACTATTCCAATGTTTGATAGTCCTTTCAGTGAAGAAATGTTTCCTAATATCCAGCCTCAACCTCCCCTGGCACAGCTTGCATCATTCCCTCTGCTCCTGTCACGCATCACCAGAGAGAAGAGCCTGTGCCTCTTCTACTCCAACCTCCTTTCAGGTAGTTGTAGAGAGAGATGAGGTCTCCCTTCAGCCTCCTCTTCTCCAGACTGAACAACCCCAGCTCCCTCAGCCACTCCTCATAGGATTTGTGCTCTAGGCCCTTCATGAGCCTCATTGCCCTTTTCTGGACTCACTCCAGCACTTCTACGTCCTTCATACAGTGATGGGCCCAGAACTGAATGAAATATTCAAGGTGTGTCCTCACCAGTGCACAGTCCAGGGTCTGCAGTGTTCTTCATACAAGCCAGGATGCCACTGGCCATCTTTCCACCTGTGTGCACAGCTTTAGTTGACTATTGATCAATACTCCCAGACACTTTTCCATTTAGCTGACTATTGATCAATACTCCCAGACATTTTTCCAGCTTGCAGCATTCCAACCACACTGAGCCAGGTCTGTATCTTGCCAAGGGGTTGTTATGACCTAAGTGCAGGACATGGCACTTGACCTTGTTGAGCCCCTGCAAATAACCTTGTCCCACTGCTCTAACCTCTATAGGATCTGGGGCAAAGCTTCCCTACCCTTTAGCAGATCAACTGACCCACCTAGCTTAGTATCATCTGCAAATTTACTGAAAACACCACTTTACTAAAGTTTATTTTTTTAAAGTTGTTTGGTTTTGTTTTTTTGTTTTTTATTTTTACTAAAAACACCACTTGTGACTGTACATCAGGCAGATTTAGCTCTGTCCACTACCACTGTTTTGGCCTGGCCATCCATCCAGTTTTTTATTCAGTGCAGTGTATGTGTCCAGGCACTGAGACATAAGTTTCTGAAGGAGAATGCTGTGGGAGAGTGTCAAAGGCTTTGCTAAAGCCCAGGTAGGCAATGTCCACAGCTCTTCCCTCATCCTCCAAGCCAGCCTGGAGCAGAAAAGATGCAATATGAATATACAGTTTGTTTTCCAGAACTTCCTTCTTGTAGTGAAATTGCTATGCAGAGCAGCCAGGCACTTAGCTGCTAGAAGAAAAACGTATATTATTAAAAAAAAAGTTCCATTTAAAAAATAAGCATACAAACAAAAAAAAAAAGAGCATTAACCATGTGGGTCACAAGCCTTGTGGCCCCAGAGCAGCTGGGCTGAGTGTGATGGCAAAGCAAGGGCTCCCTGCCACAGCTCTGGGCCCCAGCTCATTCCCAGGCACCTGGGAGTCTCACAGTCATGCTTCAGAACCAGGGCATGGCATTAAATTTATTTCTGTAACCCTGAAATTAAAAACTGTAGCTACTGAAGTTAACCAGCATCAATTTCCTAAGAGTTCACAGACATTTTCCAGGTGAAGTATTAATGTATGTGGAGGTGTTGCATTAAAAAAACAAAGATCTGACTATTTAGAACTCTTTCAGCAAAACAGTATTTGGAGAATGTGCTGGCTAAAAGAAGTCAGATCATACAAAATAGTGATGATATGCAGAAGGTTAACATCAGGGAGTGAGACTATTTCAGAAACATCTCAGCCAGAACTGACAGTTTTATAGCTTCCTAGAAAATATGCCTTTACTTTGCTCAGCAGCCCTTCAGAGCCTCCATATATCACCTGGCCAAAAAGGAAAATGTGAACGTTATTGTTATGTCTAAACAAAAAAAAAATCTGTTCTAATAATTTTTTTGGGCCAAAATTAGTGGGACTAAGATAACATCAAAATCAATGCATGTTTAATTTCAACATGTTGTTCAGCAGTTTTCCTTTGGGTCCACACACTAGCAAACATTTATAGGATGTGGAATCCTCGTGAGGTTTCGTGGTTCTGGAGCCTATAGATAAATTCAGTAATATAAAAATACATGTGATTAATGACTAGTACTTGAAATAACACTTGAAAAGTCTTGATAAATGTAAAATTCTCATATGATCTTATTAAATTTATTTTTTTTTTCCTATGGAAAATATTGATATGTTGCTGAAGTTCCAGTATGGGTCTGCTTCTGTCATTGAACATCTTTCAAACTTTTCACTGATCAGATATTTTTTTCTGGAGGTAACTGGTTTATGAAGAAGCCATGCCAGTTCCAACCAACAGATAGTAAGTTCAATGAAGTCCAAGGAGTTTTCTTTTGCGTTACAACTAGAATTTCATAACCACCTCTATCCAAAAGAAATATGAGCTTTTAACAGCTTGGGGGCAGAACTCATAATAATAACTTTTTTTTTTCTTCTTTTTTTTTTATGTAGCATTTTTCATTTCAGGATTGCACAAAGCACTTTGATTCATGGAGTTGCTTTTAAGCCAAGAGAAATCACAATTTTTGTCTCCTGCAAAGCAAAACCTCTTCTCCAGTGCCTTGTAACTTGTGGGCACTGTAGTAACCTTAGGAGACCTCCATCAGGCAGGTTCTATCAGCCTTACTTTGAAAATAGGGAAATTGTGATATTCAGTTAACTGTCTGACTCTCAGAACACACAGCAAGAAATAAAATGCTCAAATTAAATTGAGATTAATCTAGGAATGAATTGGTTTATCAGCTGCAAAATGTCTAACTATTTTCAGACATGCATTTGAGGGGGGAAAAACAAGCTTCTGAGCACAGACTCTTCGTTAAATCTCAAGGACTAGTATTAATTAATTGTCTCTAATTGAAATTATCAGCCTGTGCCAGGGCATCACCACTCTCTCCAGAAAGAATTCCTTCCCAGTATCCACTGGAACCCTCCCCTGCTGCAGCTTCAGCCCAGCCCCTGCTTCTGTCACTAGTGCCTAAGGAGCAGAGGCCTCCCCCACCTCTCTGCACCCTCCTGGCAGGAGCTGGAGAGGGCAATGAGCTCCCCCCTCAGCCTCCTCTGCTCCACACTGCCCATGCCCAGCTCCCTCAGCCTCTCCTCACACCACTGCTTCTCTTGGCAGCTCCTCTGGACACGTTGCAGCCCCTCAGGCTCTGTCCTGGCATGAGGGGCCCAGAGCTGAGCCCAGCACTGAGATGAGGCCTCCCCAGGC
>VYZU01034890.1:58518-72052 GCA_013401355.1 Ceyx cyanopectus
AAGTGCCTGTCTCCCCCATCCACAAAAGTTAAAAAAAAATAAATATCAAACTCATATCTGCAGTAGTCTGTCTCACAGTTTGATTAGTCTGGCTTCTCCCTTCAGTTTAAGACATTAAAAAGTGCTTATGCTTTCAGGGAAATTTCTCATTTTAGGTCTGCAGGAGGGAAGGGTGTCATCATTTACCCAAAATTAATGGTGCCTACTTCTTGCTTTAAGCAAGTCTATCTTAAGTCATAACCATAAGGTTATAAAAGGAGGAAAGAAAAATTTTTGGCAATAGGTGGGAAGGAGGAGAGTGATGAATTCTTTCCTTTTATTAGACAGGCTATGCTGAAAAAGAAGATTGTGATGTACTATTGTAAATACTAAATATTACAATGTAGTTTAATGGATTAAAGCAGCTCACTGCTGTAGTATTTATGCTGAGACCAGAAAGTTGATGTATTCCTATTTTTAGCTTGATAACCAAGGTAGCCAAGAAGAGAAGCTGGGATTTCCTGATCTTCTGTCACTGGCTGTGCCTTTCTCTGTCTCCTGTTTCCTTTCTTTATATCCCTGTGAGACCAGGATATGGGAAGAACTGGGGTACTGCCTTCTATCTTCACTGGAATCAACATGGAACTACAACTGCAAACCAGGTTTTTAAGGAAAGTCCTTCTCCACATCCACAGACTCTAACATTCCTAATTCTAATGACATTCCTGAAATATAAAAAACAGATTTTGAAGAAAAATATTAAATCACTGCAGCATCCTGGGCAGATCTTATCTCAGCTGTGTGCATCAGCTTTCCTTCTGCTCTCACTGCCTCTGCTGAGTAGATAATGATGATACCTACATCCTCTGTAATGTGATTTGGAATTTACTGAATAAAAGCATTTCAAAATCTAAGCATCATTTTTATGTCCCTCAAATTGCCTCTGTGATCATCTGGGAGAAGATTTCTCCCATTAAGAAAAATACTAAGTTTAAAAGCAGAANAAGAAACAAAAGAAATTAAAATCTAGGTTACCAGTGTTCCTTATTTCAAACTACAAAATGTTTACTTTTTATCAAACAAATATGGATCAGATCCTTAGCAGGTACAATTTGTCATTGGTCTGGTGCTATTAAGCTTTGACAGCATGATTAGATACCAAGCTGGACTTTTATCTTGCCAAGTGCAGAGTCTGTTTGCTCAGTTTACAAACAATAAGATTATTTTTCCCAGCTGCTGCTTTTCCAAGTTTAACCAGGGCTATCAACTTTCTAGTTTCCCACTCTTCATTGTCAGGAAAGGCTCTGCAAACAGCAGTTGACTTTGGAGGATACAGAAAAGCCACAAAAAACCCCCATCACTTTCCTGGAAGGTTCTGGCATTTGTTGCTTTAACAGAAACATACATAGTAATAAAAGCATCTAAACTGATCCATGCACATATATATGCACACACTGAGAATTCATTGGGAATTACAGATTATTTTTAACATCTTTTTCTCTTCTTGGAAACACATTTTTCATGGTTCTGAAGCAAATTGTGTAAACTTCAAAAGTTTAATACCAAGTAATCAAATGGTTCAGGAGCAAATTGTTTATTTCCTCAATATAATTTTATTACATTACAGATAACACATACTATAAAGCTTCCTGGATTTAAGTTTTATTTTATTAAGTTGTTTTTTTTTAAGAACTCTCAACTTACCTCACGAGTGACCCTATTGCAGTTTCCATGAACATCTCCCTCAGCTTTTGCTGCCTGTCTCCCCCATCCACAAAAGTTAAAAAAAAATAAATATCAAACTCATATCTGCAGTAGTCTGTCTCACAGTTTGATTAGTCTGGCTTCTCCCTTCAGTTTAAGACATTAAAAAGTGCTTATGCTTTCAGGGAAATTTCTCATTTTAGGTCTGCAGGAGGGAAGGGTGTCATCATTTACCCAAAATTAATGGTGCCTACTTCTTGCTTTAAGCAAGTCTATCTTAAGTCATAACCATAAGGTTATAAAAGGAGGAAAGAAAAATTTTTGGCAATAGGTGGGAAGGAGGAGAGTGATGAATTCTTTCCTTTTATTAGACAGGCTATGCTGAAAAAGAAGATTGTGATGTACTATTGTAAATACTAAATATTACAATGTAGTTTAATGGATTAAAGCAGCTCACTGCTGTAGTATTTATGCTGAGACCAGAAAGTTGATGTATTCCTATTTTTAGCTTGATAACCAAGGTAGCCAAGAAGAGAAGCTGGGATTTCCTGATCTTCTGTCACTGGCTGTGCCTTTCTCTGTCTCCTGTTTCCTTTCTTTATATCCCTGTGAGACCAGGATATGGGAAGAACTGGGGTACTGCCTTCTATCTTCACTGGAATCAACATGGAACTACACCTGCAAACTAGGTTTTTAAGGAAAGTCCTTCTCCACATCCACAGACTCTAACATTCCTAATTCTAATGACATTCCTGAAATATAAAAAACAGATTTTGAAGAAAAATATTAAATCACTGCAGCATCCTGGGCAGATCTTATCTCAGCTGTGTGCATCAGCTTTCCTTCTGCTCTCACTGCCTCTGCTGAGTAGATAATGATGATACCTACATCCTCTGTAATGTGATTTGGAATTTACTGAATAAAAGCATTTCAAAATCTAAGCATCATTTTTATGTCCCTCAAATTGCCTCTGTGATCATCTGGGAGAAGATTTCTCCCATTAAGAAAAATACTAAGTTTAAAAGCAGAAACATTTTTCAACCAATCAATCCTCCTGATGGCAGAAGGGTCCTCCATGGCTAACAAGTTACTCAGCATTTACAGATAACCCTCAATAATTAGTCACATCTTATTACTCTCCCACCTTTGCTTGGTTTCATGTTTTCATTCCAACAAGTACTAACAATGAGAAAGTCCTTCAATGAGAAAATTCCAGGCTGAACAACATACACAGAACATAATAAATGAATAGTGCTTTCTATGTAAAGAGGTTCAATTCAATAGAGCACTGGAAAGTTCAAAGCTCAGAATAAAGAGAAGAACACTGACATTTCAGGCTAGATTCACAAGACAGTGAGGATGCTGTGAGTTCACATGAGATGCCAGTGCTAGAAATCTGATGTGCTTTGAACTCACACTTGTATGTACAAAAATTATTAGAAAGCTCACACAAAACTAATACAATCCCCATGGGCCAATCTTAAGCCTTGAGAAATGACATAAAATAAAGCTAATTTCTGATCTTTTATTGCTTCTGGAATGCTTTCTTAAAAAAAACCCCAACATTCTATTAGGTTGTTGAAGTTTTTTTATGAATTTGACTGTTCTATCTTCTGGCAGCAGACAAATTCACTGAAAGGCAGATAATTTTGTAGGTGGTTTATAATAAAAAGAATATATTTATAAATATTATTATAAATAATATCTTGAAAACAAAAGAATAAAGCGTATGAGGTAGAAGATGGGCTTCATGAAAATAGACATTTCTTTAAAACAAAGTAAATATATTATGTACATATTCATACATAACTTTAATATATAAAAATAAGGAGGTATGGTTCTGGAAAAAGAGTTTTTTAAGATTGTTTTGTTTCTGCTGTTTGTTAACAAAAGAAAAACCATTTTCAAATGCCATGGAGACCATTAGTCACATACTGTTCAGGTCTATATTTGTTTCTGTAGAAAGCCATGGTTTTGTCAAATAAACACAGGATATTTAGAAAGTAAAACAGAAGTCTAGGAAGCTGGACATGACACTGTATAACAGTAAAGAAAAAAACCATCAACATAATGGAACTGAAAAGCATTCACATTCTATTTGACTATAGTATTTTAAAATAAGCAAGTGAAAAAAACAGAGACAATAAAAGGGTGGGTTTCTTTTACTAAAAGAGAGTAATAGACTAGATAGAGATTGGTAGAGCTGAGAGTTTCATAAGAAAAAAAATAATAATAATGAGCAAAGGAGGTGCATCCAAGCACAAGTAATGAACCCAGAACACCTTAAGAAATAATTAAAAATACACAAAATAGCTCAAAGAAAAAAACAACATTAGAGGAGGAGGCAGCGTTTGCAAACAGCAATGGTAAAGATAATTTTGCTGAAGAGTGCAGAACTTTTAAAAGTGTATGTATAGAATTTTGGTCAATTACTGTTTAGGGAGGGAGGGCAGGCAGAGCATCCAAAAAGAATATGAGATGGCAGCTCAGTATTAGAGCAGAGATGTCTTGACAGCTATCACCAGGCAGATAAAACTGAAAACTCCCTGGATTCAGAGTGTGGAAAGGAGGATACAGTTGGCAGGGAACAGTAAGAATCAGCTACAGGGAAAGAAAAAGGAAGAAAAAATGATCTTAAGTAGTTGTGAACTTGTGAATGGGAAGCAGTGATTCATTAGGTACAGAGACAGAAGGAATAGGGGCTGGATCATACATTTTACCTGCAACAACCAGGGGAGAAAAAAAGGAGAATAAACAGCATAACCTGACAAAGAATGAAATTAAAACATGGATTTCTGTATTAATAGAAGAAGAACTGGTGTCAGAGCTTCCAAATTCCTGTCATGCTACATAAGCTAAATTATGACAAATACTACACAAGTGCAGAAAAGCACTCATGGTAGAAGAAAACTTCATAGAATCATAGAATGATTTGGCTGGAAGAGACCTTCAAGATCATCAAGTGCAGCCATTAACCCTACACTGTCAGGGTCCCTAAACCATGTCCCCCAGCACCACAGCCACACAGTTTTAAACACCTCCAGGGATGGGGACTCCAGCACCTCCCTGGGCAGCCCATTCCAATGCCTAACCACCCTCTCTGGAAAGAAATTCTTCCTGATATCTAACCTAAATTTCCTTCCTTACAGCAGAAAGAGCAAAATCTGTACTGGGGGTGATTTGAAGTAGCTCCTGCAAGGACTGCATAGTCTTCCTTACTGTGGCTGAACTGACAACATAGGAGTAAGATTAACAAGTAGATAGGACAGTAGGAAAGGACTGAAAGTGCCCTTGGGGTGGGACTAAAGTATTGAATCTCAAGACAGAGATCAAGATAGAACCTCCACAGCAATTTAATTTGTCACCATAACACTGACCAATCAGCCTCAAAGGAATATCTAGATAATTCCAAATAAATTTGGTGAGAATTCCTCACGTTGAAGCGAATACAAATTAAATAAGGAGGCAACTGCAGAAGGGAAGAAGGGTGAGTGTAGAGAGAATGGAGTCAGACATTTCTCAGTGTCATCCAGGGACAGGACAAGAGGCAATGGGAGTCAGTTGGAGCACAAGAGGTTGAGGGGAAACACAAGGACAAACTTGTTCCCAGTGAGGGTGGCAGAGCCTGGCAGGGGCTGCCCAGGGAGGTTGTGGAGTCTCCTGCTCTGGAGACATTCCAGCCCCCCCTGGATCTGTTCCTGGGTGACTTGGTCTAGGTGCCCCTGCTCTGGCAGGGGGGTTGGACTGGATGATCTTCTAGCTCCCTTCCAACCCCTCACACTCTGTGATTCTGTGAAACTGTGAAATCAAGGAAAAAGAACAGCACCTTGGCTGTGTTTGTGCAGAGGAACAAGTGTGCACACACTTTTACACCAGAGCCTTACCTCCAGAGCTACTGCTCCATTTTTCCCTTGGTGAGGTACTTCGTAAGCCTCTATTTGCTGCTTCGTGAGCCGGGCTAACTTCTCTCCCAGCTCCCGCCAGCATTTGCCAAGCTTGACAGCTGAAGTCAAAATGATGGTGTCCTGGGTAAGACGTGCCACTAATCCCTGGCAATCTATTTTCAAAAGTGCCTGCAATCATAGTTTTCATTAGTGTTCCTTCACCAGGAGTTGAAGAACATTACGATTTGTTTTCATAGCACTACTCTGCATTTCTTGCAGACAGGAAGGTTTTTTGTCTATTTTGTATTCCTACAAATAGGTTTGGTTTTTTTCCTACGAAAATGTGTTGCCAACAGTTTCACAGAGAAACTGCCCACAGGTTTAAGAAAGAAATTAAGCTGCCATTCAGCTGCTTCAGCATTCCAGTGTCAAATTAAATCTTCCAAGGTTGTGGATCCTGAAGAAAAAATATGCTTCTCCAACAAAAATATTTGAGACATCAAATTTAGCTTCTTAAAAGTATGACATGAAACTTAATCACTATTATACTAAGGTGTGGTCTTTTACCTACTGATTTTCTGCAAAGTAGCCACTTACATTTGCCAGCACCTTTTGATTTACTTCTCCCACAGAACTGATAATTTGCTGACCACTAATCAGAAATGCAAGAATAAAATTTCTCTCCCCCATGCCAAATGAGCTTTTCATAACAAACAGAAAGCTTTCAGGAGTGAAACCTGGAAATGCAGGCACATTGGATTCTCCTTTATTTATTTGGATAAGAGCTAATGAGAAAAAATAGGTTGGATTTTTTTTTTTGTTCTCTTCAAATTTTAACAGCTAAATGTTCCACTGAAACCGTTGGCTTTCAGTGGAATATCAAGACCAAAATCCAGCAGTTTTTATTCGGTTTTAGATTTTTTTTTAATAAAATATAAACTATTTCTGCAGAAATCAGACAATCACACATTTGTGATTTAATTGTAATATATTTTCCCATTAAAAACATTATTGCAAACAGTAGAACTTTTGGTAGAGCACAGTAGTGAGAAGCAGATTACACTGTACTGCACTAAATCCCCCTATAATTTGGCAAAGCTGAGAAAGTTGTTCCATTTGCCTTTGCCCTGATAATCAAGAACCCTATTCAACATAAAAAATGAGATTAATTAAAATAATAATTCTACCCAAAAGTGACATAGATAACATCAAACTTAAGTCTGGTTTTACAAATACAGGGACCTACGTAGGAACTTCATAGCTCAAAAGTCATATACATCTCCACAAAATGGGACATCTTTTGTTAATTTAATTATGCCCCCCTTCCTGATTGTTCTGTAATGAACTGTTTCACTGTATTCAATTAAAAGTTTGGATCATTTTCACCTTTAACATCCCCCTCCCCTTTTTGTACAGAAGCACGGCAGCCTGAATGCACTTCATACTTGCTCAGTTTTGTTCCACAGTTTAATGCAGTCTTAAGAATCATAAGCAGCCAATGTTTTCTGAATCCTTCTGAAATTGCTGTCACCACTTCAAAGTGGATAGTTATGAGATGTAAACTCTGATAAAGTTTACAATTCAGGATAGTAAAAAGTTTTAAATGAAAGGCTACAATGTGAATTTTTAAACACCCACTTTTTCATACAGAAGTTTAATTCTCTACCTAAAAAGGCTGGCAAACTTTTCAGTCAGTCCCTAGGTTAGTATTTCATAATCATTAATTCCAAATTAAATTGTGTGTAGATCTGAAAGTAAATTAAGATGGTTAACAATTAAAACTATTACCTGGAAGCATTTATAATAAACCTATTTTTGATTCACATGTAACAGTATTGAATCACATAGAAAATACCTAGTGGCTTACAAATGAGGCCCATGAAAATATGTACTGAATACATGCAATTCTGTCCTTAGATCACTACAACATTGACTGTGATGTTGATGTGTGGATAGAAATTCTTGTCTTCTACATGCAGGTCAGGATTTCCTTGCTTTAAGCATATGAAGCTTAGATATGCACCTTAGGGTACACAAATATGTATAAATAATGGAGTTTTCTCACTTGAAATTTACAAAATACTTGACAATATGAATTGTAACGTGCTTAGGGAAGTTATCATTATGACTTCCATGTCAAAAGACAACACTATTGTAGTCATGGTCATTTAAAAACAATAACAATAAAGTCAGCTATTTCAACCTACTAAATGAGCAAGACTCCTGGAACATTTTACAGAACACTATTTAGAGTTCATTCAAAATATATTCTTCATAAGAATCTGGATGAACTTTCCATCTGTAGATGTCTACAACTACAATCACCTACATGTTTTAGTAATAGTTCAGCTTTGTAATAGTAATATTTCAGAAATAGTTCAGGTTTATAAAGATTCCCTTAAGGGTGCAGGACCATATTTCCTTGTTCATTTAGAAGTTTCTTGGCAATGCATTCCCAATATTCAAATAAGTTAATTCAATACTTACAACAATGAGCTCATAGAGAAATAATCTCTTTTTTTTGTTAGCATGACAGTCTTCCTTCATCTTCTTCACAACGTGAGCAACTCTCTCTGATTCTTTATCAACGTGTGCCTCGTTGAAGTCATCCAAAGACATGTGTGAATATCCTAGCACCTCAGCCAAAGCTCTCCAGTCATAAACACACTCTGACACTGTAGACAGAACTACTGAGTAGATGTAAGTCAGTTTCTTGAATGGCAAAGCAATTTGTTCAACGAGATGACTAGTTGTGAGCTCACTCTCAGTAGTGTCCATAGCTTGTTCTTTGGAAATCACTTTTATGTTTTTACGATGTACAAGACCAATTTTTCTTCTGAGAACTCCAACGTACCACTCTTTTATTTTAGTTTGTCCAATGGCTTTTACTTTATCTTCACCAAGAAGTGCTATTGTGTCCCCTTTAAAATATTCTAATAAATAGTCAATCTTGTTTTGACGTAACACAGTTTTCAAAGCCACTCCATATGTATTAACACTCAAAATTTTATCTTGAAACTTTGGATATTTAACTGTTGGTATTAAAAGCAAAGGTGCAGATTTGATTTCTTTGCGTTTTTGCAAGTGATTTGACCTGTTGATAATTCTGTTCAATTTTGGAGCAGGATCAGGAGTGGTAACATGGAACTGTGTTACTTGGCTGCTTTTTAAGATTTTAATCTGAACGAGGAAAACAAACAAATGGATCTCCCTACAACCAAGCATGGAAAACAGGAATTGTTGGTGGATCATTTCACCACTTTTCAGCTCTTCCTCTTTAATATTTTTACTTTGATCTCCCATCTTGACTTCAAAATCTGGATCACAGGATATCAAAGAAATGTTTAGATCTTGTGGCTTTTCAAGCAGAAATGTATGCTTTCCCCACAGCTGAAACACCACAGGAGGCTTATTTTTCCCTCCCTTTTTTATATCACAAATCGTGAGTTTCCCTGGAATGTAGTTATGACCAAAGACTGTAAAAACTGCTGTAAAAGATGGATGTATATATTTGGGACCATAAATTCCAACCGAGACTGTTCTATGAATATAGTCCCAGACATTAGTTGCTGGAGGCTGGATTTTGTTTGCTTGTACAGCAATCACTGCATACATCACGTGGCTGAGGTTGATCAGCTTCACTTGTATGGTATCTTGGTAAGTGTAGTAGTTCTCTACTTTCTTAAAAGGTCCATCTTTATTGAGACTGAAAAAACACACAATATCACTCATAACTTGGCTGAGTGTATCAGTCTTCACTTTAGCTGCAACTTTCACCTCTAGGAAAATGGCTTCCTTTGTGTTGAGGTTGCTCAGTGTAAGTTCTATGAGAGGACTTACAGCGCTGGACAGCTCATTGTTAAACGATGCTGGAGGGTTAAGGATAGCCTTTAAACCCACTTCTTGGAATTCCCCAGGTGCCACATGGCCCACTGGGATATGAATGTTAATATCCGAGTCAGGGAGCTGCACTGAACCCCCTTCATGATTCAGTTTGCAAACGACATGAATGTCTGTGGCTTGTGTTTGTGCCCATCCAGGACTGTGGCTCATGGCTTCTAGATCTAGGCAGGAGCGAGTGAGTTGTCGATGATTCAACCAAGCCAGCTTGTAGGCTTCACGGTCGTTCTGAAGCCATGTCAGGTCTGAAGCTGTAGCTTCTTGAGGTGTTGTCTTGCGAGGATTAAATCTTCGATTATCAACAATATCCAGGAAGTCAGACACGCTCTTGGATCGTCCAGATCTTCTTGATGAAGTATTTCTTAGAAGACAATCAATATTTAGCTCATCACCTGAGGAATCCAAAGAATCCCTCTTGCTAGAAACTTTAGAGAACAAATAGGGTTTTCCTTTTAAGATCGAGAGGTATTTGTTATTTTCATTTCTATTTGAAGCAGCTATGTCATGTACAAAAGGGTTGGAGGCTGAAAGTTCATTCCAGAAAGGGTTAGTCTTGGAAATAGTCTGGGCATGTTTGAATACATCAGGCCAGTCAATATCCAAATCCAATTTGCTTTCATTGACTTCTGTTTAAGAAAAAAAAACAACAAAAAAACAACAAAATAATTTGCTAAAGCACAGACTTGAGACACTTCATTTGTTTCCCCAAATGATAGTCTGTTAAACTAACAGGTGACAAAATTTATCCACATAAAATACATATAGATTATTTATACATTTCTCATTCAGATTTTTCAAGAGTATCAATATTGATTTTATTTTTTTTTTAAGAATCTTTGTTAATAGAAAGAGTGCTAATAAATTAGTGCTGAAGGGTGTAAAGCATCTTCTGCAGGGAGCTGATGCTTATCATCTCCTCTAACTATTAACTGGTATTGATTCACATGAGGTTTAAACCCATATATTCAATACTTGGCTTCTTATAAAAGGCTATCGACTTCTTCCCTTCATGTCTAACTCTCTGCAAAAGTTTAAACAACTACCATTTCATTTTGCAAACTCTGTAGACAGTGCTGATAAATGTATTATTTAGCATCCCTTTTCATGCTAGTGGGTAAAAATAGCAATGAGATTAAATCAACTTTGCTCAGACTCCAGTCTTTAAACTGGGTGAATTTCAAAATCACTTTGCCTTCCTGGTTCTTAAAACCCTAAATTAATCTAGTTTGGTTAAGAACTCCATGTTCTCTTCCCCATCTCAATTCCCAGTAAAAATACCCTAAATAGCATTTATTCACATAAGCTAAATGATTCCATCTCTTGCTCAGAAACTGCATGACCCACGTTTGCTATGGCAGTAGACAAGAGGATTCTCTTATATGCCAGCATGTTTCTACTAGGGACCTTTTGACAATGGCTTATGTTCTTACTCCAGGGATATCTATGGTGGCCTGAATAGTGCAAAATACAGTAGTAAAAATAAAAATTAAAAAAAAAAAATAAATAAAAAATTTAAAAGGTATTTACAGAGTAGCTCTTGACACTAGTGAGAGTTTTGCAGAAATAAATAGGTGGAGAATCTTAAAACACAAAATAGCAGAAGAAACATACTGTAGCTGGCCGAAGGTGCCTGGTCATCCACATCAATCAAAGCCCCCGCTGACCTGCTCCGTGGAATCTCTCCACTGGTTATTGAATCTGTTCCACTACTGGAAGAGTTTTCATCCTAGGAAACAGTTAAACATAAAATAAACAACCAAAAAAACCACAAATCAAATCCAAATCAACAAATATATTTGAAACATAGCAGAGCTTTGCTCCTATGATGCGATATAAATGAAAAAAAGGTGAAGTCGTGGTTTATGAGTAAATTTATGGAGTCTGCCCTAGAGCATCACAACCCTCAGTGAGTCTTACTATCCAATTTGTGTCAAAACAACCAAATGCTACAGCAGCAGTACACTACACTATCCTAGTTGTCCTAGTTTGGACAGGTATTATCTTTAAATTTTATGAAATGTGAGACCAGGGGCTTATAAGGAGACAAGAATTTATTAATTATTACTTTTTGTTCTTTCCACAAGAGCTGCCTTCAGCTAATGACAACCTGTTTAGCTTCTGATTGGAACTCAGGCACGACATGATGCTTAGGTCTGACTAAGTCTGACAGTCACCAAGCCACACTGCTGTCACAGGATTGTAAAGACTTTGATGAAGTTCTGATTTCAGATGGTAGTGAAAGTTAGCCTCTCAAGAAAGACCAATATTTCTTGGTTTCTGCTACTGCTGCACCACCAGAATCAAGCTGGAATCTAAAACATGTCCTTAATCCCAACACTGTAGCTCCAAGATCTTACATCCCATGCTTGTATAAAAATATCACTGTTTCTCACATTTCTAATAAAAGACAATACATTTGAGAACATGTACTGATTGCTTCAAAGAAAAGAACTTTCATTTCCTGCTGCATCTTAGAGTGTTGAAGAACTGAAAACACACAGCAGAAACATGCAAAATTTTTATCTTGGGCTTCTGCTTCAGGCACTGGGGAGGCTTAATCACCAGTGTAAAGCATCCACAGTCTAAATTTCCAATAAGTGTAAAAAGTGGAGTTTGTTTTTTTTTACAACACCTATGTATTTGCCTGCACTAATCTCTGATGACTTATTGATCAACTGGACAAGGGAAAGGCTGTGGATATTGTCTACCCAGACTTCCAAAAGCATTTGACACTGTTTCCTATAGAATCCTTATGGAAAAACTGGCTGCTCATGGCCTGGATGAGCATCTGATCTGCTGGAACAAGCACTGGCTAGGTGGATGGGCCCAAAGAGTGGTGGTCAATGAGTTCAATCCAGCTGGCAGCTGGTCACAAGAGATATTTCTTGTGTTGGGACCTTTTCTGTCTAACATCTTTATTGATGATGTTGATAAGGACAGAGTGTATCATTAGTAAATTAGCAGATGACACCAACTTAATCAGATAGATATACTTGAGATACTTGAGTAGATTGGATCAATGGGTCCTTAACAGGATGAGCTTCAACAAGGCCAAGGGCTGGGTCCTGCACTTGGGCCACAACAACCCCATAGAAAGCAACAGGCTTGGGGAAGTGTGGCTGGAAGTAAAAGGGAAAGGTATTAAAACCTTTAGCTACAAAAAGGGGAAAGCATAGAAAGAATCAGAAGCTCAGCTTTGCATTTGCTGTAGCTACTAAGAAAGATGTCAGATGACAAATGCTTAATGGTGCAGAGAATGATCTGACTGATGGGATGTCAGCTCACAGTGTGAAGCGAGCAGGGAATGAAGAAGTTAAGAGGTTGGAAAGGAAAACGGTCATGGACTTGACCAATGAGTGAACTTGAGGGACTGCTGAGAGATGTGGCATGTTTCTGGGTGAAGGCAAGAAGCAGCCTGCCAAGTGCACTCTGCTGCTCAGACCTGGAGAGCTTTGCTTGACCCGTAAGAGGAGGGGACTCAGGACCCAGAGTGCTGCTGGCAGGCACAGTGCTGCTGCAGTGGGAGAAAAATGTGTTAGAGGAAAGAAGTCACAGGTAGAAATTTCCATTTCAGAGAAGTCAGGATGCAGATATGCTGCAAATAGCATTAATGGCATTTTTGCTGCATGGAATGCCTCTAGAAATCTCCTCAAGGTCTTTTCAATTTGAAGTGCACTTTTCGTTGTAGTTTGCTTTTATGGTTTGGGTTGGTTTTTTTTGGTTAGTTTTTTTGTTTGTTTTTTATTTTGTTGGGGTTTCTTTGGTGGATCTCTCTATGAACACCTACATGGCTCTCACAGAGGTAGTGCTACTCAGCTGTATAGTTATTCACAGGGATTCACAGCCTTTGTATCCAGATGAAACGTATGCATTTGCAAAGATAGGACAAGCAACAAAAGTAGGTGATGGAGATGTTTCATTCCTCAAGCTCACTTTTGGCTGTTATGGGGAAAATGACTTATTGAAGATGTAGGTTGATTTCTTAGACTTACATTACAAGTTTATGTCTAAAAAAAAAATAATAAAAAATATAAAATATAAAATAATATAAAATAAAAAATGAAATA
>VYZU01034890.1:72304-98194 GCA_013401355.1 Ceyx cyanopectus
TAAAATATTAAATTAAAATAAATTTAAAAAAATATATATATTAAAAAAAAAAAAAGCAAGGTATATTCACCGGAATGTCAAATACAGGGTCTCTGATCTGTCCAAATGCTGAGTATACTAAATTATTTCAATTCTGTTAGAGAGAAGAAAATCTAAAGAGAAAGTAGCAGTACACAGAAGAGAGGTGGTTTCAGAAGGTGCTACACATCACCATCAAGTCTAAAACATTGCCTGCTCTCAGCAGATTTACATGTTTCTAGCCAAACATTAGTTCACAGAGTGTCAGGGGTTGGAAGGGAGCTAGAAGATCATCTAGTCCAACCCCCCTGCCAGAGCAGGGGCACCTAGACCAAGTCACCCAGGAACAGATCCAGGGGGGGCTGGAATGTCTCCAGAGCAGGAGACTCCACAACCTCCCTGGGCAGCCCCTGCCAGGCTCTGCCACCCTCCCTGGGAACAAGTTTGTCCTTGTGTTTCCCCTCAACCTCTTGTGCTCCAACTGACTCCCATTGCCTCTTGTCCTGGCACTGGATGGCACTGAGCAGAGTCTGGCTCCATCCTCCCTACACTCACCCTTAACTTTACACTAGTAGGTGATATTTTTAACAGTGGCTCAGTATTTGTGCCTGTATCAGCTTCACACAGCTCAAGTGTTGGTGAGAGGTGACTGGACATGAGTTTAGCAATCTTTGATGAGCAGGCTGATCAGTGTAGCTAGTGACAGTAAAGGACAGCACATGAAACCTTCAGATGAAGCAGTAAAGTCTCTGAGTTCCTCTCTCAGCCTGGTGCATGCGAGGCAGTGAAGAAGTGCAGCTGTATCTCATTCTGAACAGAGATGGAAATGTCTTTTCATGTCCTATATTACCCACTTACTGATACCTGGCAGCAACAGTAAAGCTTTAGTATGACTGTTACTTGTCACTGTCTGTAATGATAGAAATGCATTCTCAAATGCTATACCTGTGAGTTTCTTCTGTTACTAAAGAGTTGCCAGGTCTGGTACCTATTTTATCGAATGCTGAAGATTTATAACCCCATGGGAACTGCAGAGCCATTATTGCTCCTTCCTCAGCCCAGGGTTTAAGCTCTCTGCAGACTCACAGATGTGGGCACTGCTCCTTGTGACTGCTGCAGCTCCTAGTGCTTCGTGTGAGGCAGCACTAGAGGGTAGAGCTAGTAGTCTCAGCACAAAAAAAACCCACAGGACTTGAAGTGGGTCATCCTCAGTTGATTTCCTCAAGTTCACAAGTTGGTTTTTACAGTCTCTGCATGACCCAGAACTGCTTTACAGCGAGGAAAAAGCACTAGATCACAGAGCACTGCCTCTACAGGGCAAATATCCTTCCTTCCATTCCACACAGCCACGCTTCTAAAATTGCTTGCTGTAAGCATAAGGGCTAGAGCTTTTATTTACTGTCATAAAATTTACACATGGGAATATTACTTCCCAGAAACCTCAAGAATGTATAGTTAAGTTTTTATTATGTCTTCCAAGTTTGAGCTAGCGCTCTGAAATGCTCTATGGTTTCTCTTTGGCTTCGGGGGAAAATAAATCTGTTGTCTTCTGCTTAACATTGCTGAGTAATTTTTAAAGAACGGGAAAGGGGAAGTGAAGATGTCACTAATTAATTAAAGGATCCAACTTTGATTATTAAATTGCAGTATATATATTTTATTTTTTTTTCTGAACAGAGAAAACAGCAAGCTTATTAGCATTCTATTAATTTCCTTACCACCTCTCAAAAAAACCTCCAAAACTAATAATATTTTTAAATCACACTGGATTCTCACTTATTGTATGTAATCTGTAACTTCAGAAGCACACTCACTTTCCTGACTTTTGGAGCTCTCATGAAAACACTGGCTCCTTTGCAAAGATTACAATACTACAGGTTATTACTGACTGCAATACCACCAGTTATTCCTTCAAAATTGGTGTTGAAAATACTCTGTAAGGGGCATCTTTTATTTAGCAGCTTCATTAAATGGTAAAAGTTTCCATTTCTAAGTGCTGGAAGCATTCCAATGCCAACACAACACACTCAACACTGCAGAGCTAAGGCAAAGCCTTTGTGTACCATGTTCTGCATGAAAAAAATTGGAGGTCTGCTGCCCATCCTCAGATACTTTTAATGTTTGCAAGATGAAACAAAGACCTCAAATGACAACATTTTTTTAACAACCAAGAGGAGTGGGAGCAACTGGGAATTGCAAAATCTCTGGTAGCTATTTACATCCTTGTGATGTATAGGTGTGATTACAGGTTTCTAAGTATAGGATACCTCTGAAGTCCTCACTATATTATTTTTTTATCCTCATTTCTTCTCTTTTTATTAAACTTTTACTTACATCCAAGCTGCATGCAGAAGTTATACTTCTTTTTTTAACTGAACAGCTCACCTATTAGTGGCAAGTGGAGATAAATCCTTAGATACCTGCACACTAACTTGGTTTAGAGAACACTCCCAACTCTGCAGAGTGTTTATTAAGCTCTTCCACAGGAAAGGTTCATGTCTGTTGATGCCAAAAGTCAGCTTTTCAGGGGGACAGATATGAGCTGTGGCCTTTGAGGGCAGGAAATATTGGTGAGGGACAGAAGTAACAGCAGCATGAACAGTAGGGAATGATTTACAGTCTCAGAGCTAACTCCAAAGATAAGAAAGGAAATTTCTTTCTTAAAAAAAAGAACCAAAATCAACCAACCAACCAACCAACCACAAACAAGAAAACCCACCCCAACAAACTCTTAGTATGTCTCAGGATCACAAGGACATGACAAAAAAACCCTAAAAAACACACACAAAAACAAACAAACAAACAAAAAACCTCAACAAAACGACAACAAAATAAAACAAACCACCACAAGAGAGGCTTCCTCTGTTCCAAAGACTAGATTTTTGCAGCATCTTTAACACTCAGTTATACAGAAAACACATCTACTATCCACCAAGAAAGCAAGTGAAGGATGCAGATTCCAGGTAATCAAACCCAAGTGAAATAGTGAAGTAGGTGTTCATCAGAAACTAACAATGAGGCATGTAGGAGTTATATATTTCATGGAAAAAAAACCAAAACAAAACTTTAAATTTAAGGGCTGAGCACAGGCAGGGGAAAAAGCACCCTTGACTTTGACTATTTAAATATCTTATCTGACCCACTGATATGATAACAAACCTGTCAAGAGCTGTGCTCTTTCCAGCAGCATCAGAGCAAAGCAGAGCACACAATGCAACCCCCTTGCAGAGAAGTCTCAGTCTTTTACCTGCTCATGGGTCTTAGAAGTTAAAATAATTGTATTTAAAATTAACAACAGTTAAGCATCTGTATCATCTGAGTATCCTGAAAATCTGTAGGATGTTTTTTTCTGCTATCCCAGGCTAAAAGTGATATCACTATGGCTATCACTGTGCCAGAACCCAGTCTTCAACACCCAACTGTGGAACTAAATTGCCTGTCACTGTGCTCACTGGATACTGGCACCAGTTTGGACAGAGGTCAACTGAAGATGCATTGGCAGAACACGCAATGAGAACCTTGGAGGAAACTGAACCTGATATCCAGGCATATAAAATGTGTCTTTATTCTTCTGGTGTTCTGGTTTCAACACACTGAGGTGAGCACCTGTGGAAAGATATCAAGGGACACTTCAGTGTGCTGTGCTTTCCATGAGATGAAGGACTAGAAGGGTCTCTTTCCATAAGCATGATGGACTTTTGCTCCAGGACAAAAGAAAAACATCAGAAAGCCAGCACTGTCAGGTGAACCTTTTTATATGAAACCGATGTTGGTTGAGAGGAGAAAAAAAATCCAACAGAAACCACAAAACCTTTCCCCTCCCCAAATATTATGAAGTTAACATGGCAACACACATAAAATGTGTTTTTCAGTGTTTAAATTATGTCAAGCAAGCTTTCAAATTGTATGAACTAGACAAGAGCAATCCAAGTTGTGCAGGGTGTGAATGGGGGGAAGGCCTTGGTCTAGGTGCCCCTGCTCTGGCAGGGGGGTTGGACTAGATGATCTTCTAGCTCCCTTCCAACCCCTGACACTCTGTGATTCTGTGATGCAGGAACAGTGCAGAACTCAAGGAAGACACTAGTTCCATCTCTCCTGGGTCAGGTAAGGGGAGAATTGAGTGAGATGGTTGTTCTGGGTCTCCATTTCCTCCAGTCTCTATATTCTATAACCAGCTTTGTCCTCTCCATTGCACCAGTGTCTGTCTTCCCAGTAGCAGTTCTCCCTCTGGTGATATATCCTGACTGCAATACCTCATGGAAAGTTAGTTTTCCCATCCACAAAAACCACACTGTCATATTGTGATGGATAGGGGGTACAATGGGAGCATTTTAAAGCTGTGTTTTTCCTTGTCCTACAGCCCTGGAGGGCTCAGAGGCAGAAACCACTCCTGAGGTTCTCACCAGCCAGTTAGCTGACCTCCAATACTAATCAATGAACTGTTCTTACATGAAATCAGGTAAAACCCCATGTAAACCCAGGTATTTTTTGTCTCTGTTGATCTCTATTGATCCCCCAAAGCACCAGCCCAGATACAGCACACTTTTCTTAACAGCCCTATCCTCAACCCTGGCTGACACCCTCAAACTGGAAGTGGCTGGAGTGACACAGTTACAAATTGCTCAGAAAGTTGGACTAAAACCAAACTAACCAAATTCCCAAACAGTGCCTCTCAGATAATCCTGCAGAAATTCTTCAGGAAAGTGATTCAGAAATGCTGTAGATTATACTCTAGTTCAAAACATGTGTGCCAAGTTATTTCCTTTATTCTGCCTCTGCAAGCTTTACTATTTTTCACCACAGCTGAAGTTATTGCCTTTATAACAGAAGGCTGCAGATCAGTAGCTTTTAGATATAATCACACCATTTCAGTATATTTTTCTCCATATATTTCTCTCATATTGGTCTGTCTCTATCTTCCCTCCTTCACCCCCCAAAAAAATAATAAAAAATTAGCCCACACACCAGTCAGTCCTGCACTACTTAAAGAATTTTTACATGCAGTAAATTAATTTTCAGACATAGCAATCTCTGTCAGACCTGGACACTGTCCAACCTTGTGACTATCTTCATATCCTTTGTTTTGCCTCACCTTTTACAGACACTGAGCATGCTTACTTTCTAATTTCATGTAGACTGAGCAAGGTCAGTATTTTATATTATCAAACTAGATATATTTTTTATACTCCAAAAAGGACGCAGTACTTTCAAGTCACTGGCTTCCCACAGAAAGACCATGAGCATCATTTAGCATCCAAAACTACCCCTGCAGCCATTCATTGGAAAGAATAATCAACTGGTGCATGATTTGGAACTGTTCACAGAATGTCAGGGGTTGGAAGGGAGCTAGAAGGTCATTCAGTCCAACCCCCCTGCCTGAGCAGGGGCACCTAGACCAAGCCACCCAGGAACAGATCCAGGGGGGGCTGGAATGTCTCCAGAGCAGGAGACTCCACAACCTCCCTGGGCAGCCCCTGCCAGGCTCTGCCACCCTCACTGGGAAAGTTTTTTCCTATATGGTTGTATAGGTTACTGTCAGACTACAGAAGTAAGCTACAGAAAACTGATTTAAGACCATTAGGATATTTAAAAATCATACAAAGCCACATTTCACAACTATTACTTCAAAAGGAAATGTTCACTCACTGCCTAGAGATGAAGTTTTCCTGACAGCCATTCTTACAGGAGGGGAGGCCAAGCTCTCCCTGCTGGAGGGAACAACCAGCACTATCCCACACATTAGCTACAGCAGATTGAAAGGAACAGACAGTCATCTTAAATATCACTGAACAACCCAGGGCACAAAGTCCCTAGAGGTACCAGCACAGGACATTTCATTTGGGATCAGTGTCTCTATGAAGCTGGAGTTCCCCTAGCTGGCCACTCACTTTTAGTCTGATCAGCAATTGTAAACCTTTGCTGCAGACAGAAAGAAACCAGGTACAAGGTTACAAGTGAAATAAGCTGAAATCTACACCATTTGTAAGAGTTTTTTAGTACTTTGACTTTCCTAATTAGGAACCTGAAGACACCCACCATGTGTTAGCTGAAAGAATTCAGCCTATTCAGCAACACCTTCCAAATGCCAACCCTAAAGAAACACTTTTTTTTCTGGTTTCATCTTTGTGAGTTTACTGTCCTTGCTCCATTTACACTGAAATGTGGGAGGAAACATTCACAACTTTTCCAAAAGGTCAACGACTGTGATGATCAAAGCATCTCCCTACACATCTCACCTCCTTGGCAGCAAGTCTTGAGTTTTGCACCTTTAACTAGTTCCTATTTCTCAAGATAAAAAGGGTTCAAAATGCATGTTGTGAAGAATCACATATGCAAAAATCTACTGTTTTTCTAACCAAATTTGTCCCTTTATGGGGTTTCTATAGAGACCAATACACACGAATTTGCAGTGCCATTGAAAGACTATTTAGATCAAGCAGCTCACTCCTGCCACTTCACATGTATCCTTGCCATCACTGCCAGGAGTTCCTGGAGTAAAGTATACAACTCTCACAATCTTTTGAATATTTGACTTATGAATGGCAAATCACACATGTTGTGTGATGGAAATTCTCTTTTTTCCTTGGCTATAGTGAGAAAGGGCTCCAGTTATATCTCTGTTACACATGCATAATCCTGACCATGCAATGTACTGGATTAATTATCAGTCTTCCTTTTATGGCAGATTTTCTTCTATATTTCAGCTGATGACAAGCAGGTATCTGCAGAGCACAAGATCCTCTAACAAAGGGCTAACTAGTACAGAAATAGAAAAGCATGAGGTATGAAAACCAAAACTCAAATTAAATACATTCTGCTTCCAAAATTTAATCTAAACTTTAATTTAGGAATTACTATCAGATAATAATAATAATTCTCTTCATGGTCCAAATGTTGTCCAGCAAGAAGTTAGTTGAGGTCAGCTCCTGACACTCCAGGGTTATATTTGTATAGGCAGCTTCATCTGTAATAAACAGATGTGTGTATAACTCTGCTCAGAATCTGAATCATAATTATCTAAAAACTTCTATGATATAGTGGTTTTCTGCTTCAATACCTGCTTCTGCTAGGTATTCTCTAGGTAGGTCACACTGACCAGAGGTGAGAAATATCAGTCAGCAGATTATCAGTAAGAATATGTAAAGATATTTATCCAATTTTATACAAATGATAATCTTAATTTCTTCAGATTTCCAAAAGAAGTGACCATATACCCAGATAATCTTGACAAACTTAGTTTGTTCTGCCATGAAAGCTAGTTCAGATCATTTTACAGTGCAAATTCATCTCCCATTGCCCATTTGGGCAACATTTTCCAATGGTAAATCAATGCCTGTTGTTGTCTTTATGCTGAATCACTAGTGTCCACAGAAGTGGTTTTGTTTTAAAGTGCTTTAGAGATCAGCAGTAAAAAAAAACCCAAACCCCTAAGGCTTAACCCATAATCCATATGTGACTTTTGGCCTGTAAGGAAAGAGTGAGCAAAAGCTCTGTCTTCCAATTAGAAGAGTGCTGATTTGCCACATAAAAACCCATGTAAATTATCCAACCTCACAGTTCCAAGAGGAATGGGACTTGAGATGCAGATTTTGGCATCACAGGCATAGAAGCTTAAAACCTCTCAGCTCCTATTGTTTCCAGACTGTTTCAGAATTACTAATTTGGGGCTTTTTTAAACAAATTTCAAAACCAAGAAACTAAACAAATTATCTTTACTTGTCTATGCAGAATCAAGGCCACAGACTTTTACCTGGCTGTTCCTGTGCCAAGTCGAATATTGAACTGAAACTGTGGGGCTTTTGTTTTGTTTGGTTGTTGTTTGTTTTGTTGGGGTTTTTTTAATAAATAAAAATCCAGTTTTGAGGCCCAGAGTTGACGTTTGTATTCTGTTGGGGCTCAACACCTAGTTTTATTTTACTTTTTAATTTGTATCCTGGTAGAACTGTTTGGAATATCATTCCTCTGCTAATCCTTGTACAAATACATAGCAAGCACAGCCTGGTCACAAGGGAACTGATTGTTTAACAAACAGGACAGGGAAGGGCAGGGATGGGGAAAAAGCTGAGATAGAAAAAGTTTACAGATGGAAAGACTAAATCACAAAGATACTGATAACCACGTTCCAGCATTTTCTACCTCTCCTGTAAAAGCTGCATACCTATGTGCTAACCCCTTAAAAATCCACCCCCAAACAACTTGTCCCAGACCACTTGGAAAATTAGTGACAAAGCAAAGGATGGGCAAGTGCCATGGGAAGAAATCACCACCAAGATCAGGACTTTGAAAGTAGCTGTATAAATATCACAAGAGCCCTTCTCTGGCCCAAAGTGTTCACACCCTGCTAAGGTAATTAACTGAAAAGCAAGGCAAGTTTTCAGAACACCACCTGACTTTTTGGTGCAATTTTGGCTTTCCTTTTCAGCCATGAGCAGAAATCACATTGTGAAAAGATAGAACCGTAGCTGCATATACCAGAGAGCAGAAAATGACTGACACATACACACTCCCCACACTTTTCTCTCTCCCATGTTTTCATTTCTCTGCTAAAACAACTGACCAGTAGCCAAGCTTAGAAGTCTGAGATAATTACTAAAAATCTGAGAAAAATTCACACTGATAGTGAAATCAGCTTCCATTAACTTAAATTAGGAAAACCTGAGGGAAATTCTTTTCTGGGGAGCACTCAGTAGCACACACAGTACCTCCTGCCATGTGGTTTGTGACTGGAGTACAATCATTACCACCAGAAACACACCAGGGAATTCCAGAGGCCAAGTACCTGTGTTCTGTCAGACAAAAGGGTAACTGAGCCATTAAACACGCCTATTACTCTTCACTGCCGAGATAAAGGTATTCAGTTATTTAAGATAAGATGATGCATCCATTAAGTGCTTCCAACTGGAATGGCACACATACCTCAGACAACAAATGCTTCTGAGTGCAGTTATCTCACGAGGAAGTCACACTAGCTTCACAAACTCTCCTCTAAACTATATGGGAGTTTACTTGGTGCTAAATTGTACTTTGGTCCTCTAAACTCTATGGAGTTATTTGGTTCAATTAGTATAAGCCACGTCCTGTGAACCATCTGTCTATAAGACCAGACAATTTTGCTCCTTGACAGTTTGTGCTATATGTAAAGTGACAGCTTTTTCTTCTCACCCCTTAAGACAGATGTTAAGAATACATCAGAAAGCTGTTTCTGCTGAGAACTGCTAGAGGTTTTCTTGGAAAACTAATGAGAATTTACAATTTTATTTGTGATGTTATTTATGTCACATGATGCCTGCATACACATTATTTGAAGCAAGTTAATCAGTCACAGCACAAAGATGAAGAATTAATGTCCACAGTAGAGAACAGACCAAATTGCAAATAGGATGAAAAGAGAAAGGAAAAAATAAAAAAATAAAAAAAGGGGGGTGTTGAATGACTGAGCAGAAGAACAAACTGTCATTACTGATGTTTGTAGCATAATCTCACACAGAGAAATAAATGATACTTTTTTGCTGCAGAAATTAGGGTAATACTATGAATAAATTGAGATTTTTTTCTCTCTGCTGCATCACACCCCTCTCATCTTTACAGAGATCCTGTTAAGTGGATCAGAGGAAGTGAACTCAAAAAGGTTATCAGCACTTCATAGGCTTTTCTTCAGGACTCCGAGTTCATATTGCATGAGATTATGCATGAATAAAAACAAACCGCCTAAAAGTCCTGCTAGATGCTCCTCTCCCCAGTTATTTCAAACAAAGTCATTTCCTTTTAATTATGCAACTTAATATATGTAGAAATACAGCTTATTTTCCATGTAAACACATAGCAAATATTCTGTCCCACTTAATCATAGGACAAACACTAGGCTGGAGGATTTCCCTCTGATGGGTCACAAGCTTTTAGTTCACTGGTGAAACTGGGTTTGTTTTTTTTTACAGACACAGGCTCTGGTGGAAACTTTGAGCAATGCCAAGTTGTTGCATTAATATTTTTCTGATACAGCCCATTGCAGCCAGTGGGAAAGAGCTGCTTGCTTTGGCATGATTGCAAGATGACTGGCACAAGGTATAAGGCAGGCTGTAGTCAATTCATATTAGTAAGTAAAGATGCAACCTGAATGAATACCATTATATCTAACTAGAGGTCAGTGCAGGTTAAAAGTATGAGCCAATACATTTTAAAATCAATTTAAATACTTGTGAACTCCCATTTAATGCAGGGAAGTGTGATACGCCTCCATGGAGTGAGAGACAGATTAAAGAATTAATTCAGAGCAAGCCTGGGACAGAACCAGGGTCAAACCTTCCAAGTTTTTAAGGTATTAGACAAGAGATAAGATCATCCAGTACTGTGCTTGAGGCTAAACCTGCTCTTGGAGATGCCATCTGAGTGGGCGCCTGGTTGTCTGGCTGCTCCAGAAAGCATCAGTCCCACATTTCCTTCGTGTTCACGCTGCTCCTTAGCTGCTCTGAGATGGAGCTGGCCCAGGCACACTGAGTCAGTGCTCACCTCTCCTGGACTGGGGCAGGGGATGAGAAATTGGACTACCCCATTCATGACATCAGTTAAAACGTAGTGCAAGAACTCACCCCACAATGAAAATGTATTTCCCGCCATTTTGTTGTGAAGAGGGCCACAAAGATTATTAAGCATTCCAAGCCTCCAGTGAAGGCAGACTGCCTCTAACAATTCAAAAATATCCTTTTCTCATTGAGTAAGCTGAAGAAAATCGAAGAGTGATTCAACTGTTTACATTCTGGGCTCAAAGAATTGTCACCCAGTCTTTTGTAAATACATGGTCCTGAACAGAAGACCTGGAAGAGCCTCTTCCGGGCTGCCAGAACACTCACTGGCTTCCAGAGCATTTCAGCCTGTACAGTCACCCACACAGCAAGACAGAGACAGCACTTGCAGGTTTATAGCACAGCTTTCAGCTAAGCAATCACCCAACTGATCCCTCAGTAGGCTGTCTAAGAATTTCAGCTATGCAAGGAAAGGACTCCTACTGTTACAGAAATTAAGTATATGCCTCCTATAAAATTCATTGAGAAAGATGTCTGAATACACCCAAACCTACAAGCTTCTCTCCACCATGAGGACACCAAATCCCAGACCAAGACATCACTGGCTGCAAGCTACAAAGCTTTCTTTCAGTTTTCTGAGTCTTTCAGTGGTTCAAAACCCAGATTGAACTCCAGCATCACTCCTGTGCTCCAGTGCCTCTGCTTACTGAAGTCCACAGCAGGCACTTCGAGGAACTTCTGGAGGTTGGAAGGGACAGGAAAGTCATCAGAAATTTATATGACACTGGCTCAAAAACTGAAATTAACTGATGTCATTAACAATAGAGTGGGCTATGAAGGACTACTGGAAAGCCTAATAAATCAGACAGCCTGCTATTAAGTTTGCTGTAGATATGAACATGAAGAGGTGCTTTCAGAGAAGCAATTTACAATTACTTACACACACTGATTTCTAATATTGTAGTTTCTTAGAAAAAGTGTAAGCATGGACCTCAGGAGTTTAACAAGGATGTTTGCTCATTGTGTAGAAATTTAAATAAGATACTGGTCTTATTATTTACTGCACTGAGAAGCAGAAGAAAATATGGTGTACTACAGAACCAATACAAATATATGTTTTCTATGAGTATATAACCTCCAGAATTCAGTTTCTGAAAACAAGAAAAAAACAAAACAAGCAAAAATAAAAACAAAACAACAAACAAAAAAAACCACAAACACACACAAAAAAAAAACCCACAGAAAAAAAACCACCCCAACAACCTATTTGCTCCTGACAAGACAAAGTTGAAGGAAATTAACTGGTGAACTGGAAAGCATAAAAAAAAAAAATAAAAAAAATACAAGGGTAAGAGATGAGAAGGAAAGGCTTCAATAGAAGAAGTTGAAGAGATAGAAAGTCAAACTAGACAAACTCTACCACTAGATTTCTTGTGGTAGAAGCAGAATACAGGAACATCAGGAAAGGGATGATATTGAAATAGCTCCTTTTCTCCTCTCTAATCATGCTCCAGTTCCAGTTATGGGACCTGTGAAGGAACCTGTAGGAACCTCTGCAATATTTTGTATGAGAAGGGTTGGAGGTTTCTATAGTTTCAGACAGGGCTATGCTTACTCCTCTACAAATGTTTTTCAAGCTACATATGACAGGTTTTGGTGCAGAAGGTTTATGAACTACAGCTGCCTCTACCATAGAGCTCAGCTCTTCAGACAGCAGAACATCCTTTAGAGACCACCAGCTTAGGCTGTCTGTTCTGTCCAAAAAACCAGGGTTTTTTTTTTGTTTTTACAGCAACAATTTCTATTTCTCCATTGTATAACCTTTTGGTGTTTCTTCTACCTAGTTTGCATTCATATTTCAAGAGTGGACTTCCCTGTAGGGACTTATGCCAAAATTTACAGTAGTACAAACACATGTAGTTCCTTCAAGGAGCTTCAGTTTATCTGTTGTGAAAAAGAGCGAGGAAAGGCATTCAACTTCAGAGGTGGTGAATTTCAAACATTCCTTCTTCCCTTGCCTACCCTTCGTAGAAATCTCTCAGAGACCATCAGCCAAACTAATACTCCAGAGCCACAGGCTGAAAATCACTATGGTGGAGTTAAAAGGAAGTTGATTAACAAAAAAATGGGTACTTTGACCCAGGCATTCTCATAGTAAGGGGAGAAAGAGGTGGGAAATGAGACAGCACAGCATTTTATAACTTTTAAATGCTCAATAAACCTTCTATTACAACACATAATTAGACAGCTAAAGACACTTCTACGGTTGTTTCCACAACTGTATGTATTCCTTGTTTTTAATGTATCCAAGGTAAACACAATTTTATGGATTCTAGCATGACAATAAACAGCTTGTACTTGTCTTAAAAATCCTATTGCATATTTCTCACCCAATGCACTGTGCATCTAAGCTCAGCATTCACATTAAGCACTGTCAAATGTATGGTTTTGGGCCGGAGAGTTGTCAGTGTGGTAGCTCACACCTCCCAGGATCTACCCAATATGAGTGATCCCCTCCCTCCTGCCCTCCTTCATTCAGAGGGTTTATTGCCACTTTGCCGTAAAGCCAGTCAACAATTACTACCAAATATCAAGATTTTAAGCTGTCTCCTATTAAAAAAAAAAAAATCTTTATCAAAGAGGTGCTATGAGCTACATGGCAGCAACACTTGGGCAAAGAACAAGAAGTGTTTTTTCATGTCTTTCATTTGCATGTTTCTATTTATAAACAGACTAGCCAGTTCTGCTTGTCAGTTTCTATCCATAAAGGGAGTTGGTTCAAGGTCTGTCAGCATGATAGGTCTTGCCTCCATTTCGCCTGGAGATACTACCTTTCAAGTATTCTATTAACAGAGAATGAATATTTTAAAGTTCATAAGTAAATGTGCTCTTTAAACACTATTTTTTTCTGATTTCTAATAGCTGCCTTGCTCCCAGGGAGGACTGTTTTGCTGTGTTCACCATCCTATTGCATGCTCCTGGTCCCCCACTCACAAAGCCAGGGGCCAGTTCAACTGCTGCCATGTGTGGAGAGGAGTGATTCAATTAACACAGGGCTTCAAGAAATTAAGCCAAGCAAAAAAAAAAAAAACAACCAAAAAAACCCCGAAACACAAAAAACCCAAACCTTCAACCCCACATGTGCACTCAAATAACTACAGCAGCTCATTTCACAAAAGATATAGAAGCCAGATTAATATTGGTTGATTTAAAATTATCAGTTTTGCCCTTAAAATTATCAGAGTTTTGCCTTGCTCTCAGGAAAGCCAATCCCTGGCACTTAGCAAGGGCCGTGCCTTTTCCCACACATTCCAAACTACCCTAGGGTACAATATCATGCAATTCATAAAGGTTCTGCACCTTCTCCAGAGGCACTATGTCCAAAAAGAGAATATCACACTGTAGCATTCGTTCTAAGTAAGAAAACTACTCGGATATTTCAGCCCTTCCAAAGCATTGTAAATAAACCCAGCCAAAAAAAAGAAAAGTTAACTTAAGCTTACCATCCTGGAAAACGAAAACCTTTCCTGTATTTTCAAATTACGGTGTTGCTCAAGACATCAGCCCTGTTAAAAGAGCACTTCTTCTTGCTGTGACTTTGAAGGAACTCCAGCGTGCTCAGGTAGGTGCAGGAGCACCCCTGCTGCACCTCTCTCTTGTGGGTGCTGAGCAACGCCTGCTGGAACCTGCAGTCCCACAGGCACCTAGCAGCCCTTGCTCAAAGGAGCAGGAGGGAGGAACAGAACTACGTTACCCAGGATTATTGGCAGCTGCTCTAGGGTTACACCTGAAACCGGGAGAGGTGCAGTGGGAGTTTCGCCTTAGGGAGAAAAGGAGGGAAGGAAGGAGCTGCTCCTTGGGCGCTGCTGAGTTGAGGGTCTCTGCTTTCCCCCGCAGATGTGTTGGCTTTCTGGGAGGGGGGGGCAAAGCGTGGCCTGCTGATAAAGGTCGAGGTTAGAAGTAGTTAGATTTATTGGCAATGAGTACAGGGACCAAAATCTCGTTAACCTGTAAAACCGGTTTAGGCATCTCTGCATGTGAGAGAATCAGACAACTGGGTATGAGGAAGAGAGAGGAGGAGGGGTGGCAACAGCCTCAGAGGTTTACGTAGGAGGGAAAGCACAGGCTCTTGGGAGGGGAGAAAGAGAGTTCCTTTTTGGCTGCATGAACTTGAGGATATAAGAAGTTTTCCCAGGTATATTGCAGGTGTTTTCTCCGTGATTTCAGCTTTTTTTTAGGATAAAGTTGATAGAGGGACAAAGATTATAGCCACAGAGAGAGAAGATAAATGCTCTTTTTGACAACAATGTCAGGGGGTGTTGGAGAAGAGATTATTTGCCCGTCCTGTTATTTGCTACATGTGCTTTTGAGGCACTTGG
The DNA here is from genome assembly GCA_013401355.1 of Ceyx cyanopectus. Taxonomy (NCBI): domain Eukaryota; kingdom Metazoa; phylum Chordata; class Aves; order Coraciiformes; family Alcedinidae; genus Ceyx; species Ceyx cyanopectus. Next base: position 87,222 of record VYZU01034890.1, read on the forward strand.
GGCTCTCAGATGAAGCTTCACTTTGATGAAAAGCAGCTTCACAAGCTTTCTAAGCCTGCCTCCAAAAAGCTGAAGTATAAATCAAACAGGATAAAACCATTGAGGAAGGCAGAACCTGAGTCATTTATGGAGGAAATAGCTTTTTTTTTTTATGGGCAGGAAATTTCAACTAAATAAACTACCTGCCAAAATAAGTGGTTTGTTTCACCAGGGCTGGTAACAAACTGGGGTGAAAATTAGGAAATAATTTAATCTGGAAAAGCAGTGAAGTAGAAATGGTCCCAACATCATTTTAAGTAAATGGTTGATCATTGCAGCACACCTTGAGAGAATTGAGTACTTTCCTTCCCCTCCCTATAGTCCAGCAAACAGACTTTCCCACCTGACTATGTGGGATTTTAGGGTGGTTAGTTTCAAACCAGTTGAAACTTACTGTTTTATATATATATATATAAAATAATAAAAAATGAAGTTCTTGGTATCTTAAACTCTAAATTTCAGGTTATTTTCTGTAGTCTCAGACTACTCCTTACAATTTGCATTTAGAGAAGATACTTTTCCCCATATTTCATGTCTCTGAATGGACCATTGCTTCACAGTGGAAGTGTTTGTTCACAAAGGAGTATTTTCAGACCCAGATGTTTTTGACAATTCTTTATTTTGATTCAAAGAATAATTTAAAAAATATTAGTGGTATTCTGCTGTGAACACAAATACTTTTAAGTTTAGTCTGATTGAATTTTAACATCCTTTTGTATAGGAACGAATCAAAACTCAATCTAAGATGCTTCTCAATCCTTCCTCAGCTGGAAAATCTCTACAGAGGATATTTGCACTCATAGCTTCGTGGGACCATGCTGACCCACATAAATCATCTGCAGGATTTCAGTTCACCTCTGGGCCTTGGAAAATGTTTTGAATATTAACATGGTATATCTGGGTTTTCTGTGCAAAGGTGCCCAATTTTCAGTTCCCACATTTTTATTAAAGTTTGACTCTTCTGTCTTTGTGGCATGACAGAGTTTATCTTAAAGGCATCTAAAATAGGTATTTAAAAGGCAGTGGTATATACTCTGCTACCTCTCCAAAACCAGAGCTGAGCAGTCAGCTTCTGATTCCAGACTCATGTGCCCATACTCTGCAACCACTTTTCCTTGCACATCATCTGATGAGAGTGGTTTTCTGCAGTCTGACTCATTTTCAAAGCAAAGTATTCCGGAGAGCAAATTTAAACTGTTAGGCCTTAGGAATGCTAAGTAGCATGTTAATAAGGGCAGTTAATAAGCAATTTTTCATGTTTAATTAACTGCATGTTTGCATACAGGGGAAACCCACATCCTGTACAGGCAGCCAAAAGTAATTCCAAATGCATGTAAGCTCATTTGGCAAGGTGTTTTTCACATTTTTTGTTTGCTAAACTCAATCCATGTCTCACGTGTGTTTGTCATTGAAACCAATGGAATTTGGGGAGGAATATTCTGTGCAGGACTTTGAGATGGAAGCTTTGGAAGCTGGGAACACACGTATGTAGGAAGCCCTGGATGAAATCTGGACTTGATGGATCAGTCCACATGAATGCATCAACTAGTCCAGCAAGAGCTGTAGAGCTTGTCTGCAGCAACTCAGGCTGCCAGCTCCAGGGCATAAACAACATTGCAGGATACTCACTTCACTTTGGAACAGAGTGGGTGTTGCCAAGCCACATCTTTTGGCTTTTTCAACCTTACCAGTAGTGGTGGCAGAATCCTGGAAAGCTTGGGAGAGTAAACACTCACATCCACATCTATGGGAAGTGGCAGTCGTGTCTGTACTTGTCATTTGATGACAGTATGTACTTTCCATTTCACTGACTTTACTTTGCTTGTTTGTTTGTAAAAGTTTGTAAAACTGTATATTTTGATGGCTAAACCTAGCAACAAATTCAGGGCCAAAAGGCTTACTTAAGTTCTGTCTGTAAATGTATTTTATTTGCCTGCAACCGAATGAATATCTGGGGCAGAAAGTAGCATCTGTTTTTGGACTTCATCTCAGTTTTGCAAAGTTCTCAACAGAATAATGATAAACACCAAGGCTTCAGTGTCCATTACATATTGTTTCCCCATTTATTTGTTCCTAAAGCTTAAGAGAAAACAATTCTGCCCACCCCATCCATGAAACATTAAAAGAGGGACACCATGAACCCTAGGCTATGACAGTTATCTCTCTGATTATTTCCAAAGAAAATTATCTGTGGCCACTACACCATGATTTATGCATGTATGTGTGAGAGGAAATGAAAGTACAATCAGGCCACTTGGAATATAAAGAAGCTACTCAGATATAGTAATTTTTTTTCCTCACCTCCCACTCACCACGCATGAAAGAAATAATTCTGGCCAAAGATGTTTACATACAGAGTGGCAGCTTGAGTATAGCTCCCAATGAAATAATATTTAATAATCATTAGAGGTGTGGGGGTGAAAACTGGGTTTCTGCCAGGTCTATGCTAGAAAATGTTTAACAGTGTAGTTATGCTGGAAAAAGTAGATTGGGCTGGGGTTTTTTTTCTGATTCCAGAACCCTGATTGTAATCAATACCAGTAAAAACAGTTCTGCCAGTTCTGTGTTCACACTGGGGCTGTTGCCAGTGTCAAACAAAATCACATTCCTAAGGGACATTACTTGTACTAACAAAAGTTTCTAACACAGAGCAGGCTTTCCAAACACTAATAAATACTCCACCTAGGCAGGCAAAACCACCTTTCCTGATAAATAGTGAACCAAAAGAATCAGAAAGCTGGTTTCTGAAGGGCAGGATACAGGGCAATGTTAAACACCAGAAAAACAACTCTCAAAGCATGTTGTACCCTCAGCAAGCTATTTTTTTAGACTTAAATTAAGGTGAAGACTTGGTTTTAAGAAAATCTAGCACTGCATGTTAGCTAAAACATAGAACTTGTGGCAACAGAACCATAGCAGGGGAAGCTGCAGCCAAAGACTGCAGCAAAAATGTGTACTGAAATTGCTGAAGTCAGTAAACCAACTTGAAACAACAATGCACAGCATGGAAGTTATTAAGGAAAATGTTATATTTAGCAGCAGAAGCTGTATAATCAGTTCTTCATTCTAAGCTGGACCAAGAACTGATATTTGTTAAAAAAAAAAAAAAAAGGAAAAATTATCACCCAGAAAACATGGTTGCTATTTGCATATATTAATAACATAAAGAGAATAATTGGTTTCCTCTTTATTATCTTAGTGTTTATCTTAGTATTATATGCCCTTATGTTGATTAAGCATTACATTTAATTTTAAAAATATTAATTTTTTTTTCTAATGAAATGAAAACTTTAAAGAGGATCATTCAATAGAAACATTATGATGATGAAAAGGTAGCTGGCAAAGTGGACCAAAGAAAATCAGGGCAGAAGCTTTCCTGAGTGGCTGAGTGCTGAGCATATGGTTGCCAAAAGGGACTTGGAGGAAGTGCTCTGAAAGTGGTAGAGAAAGATCTCTTTCTCTCGTGAAAGAGCAAGTGGGTTGGAACTTGTGCCCTAGGGAAGGACTCACAGAATGTCTTTTGTGCCATTAAAACATTTGTTTCCTCTCTAAAATTGTTTATCTTGGTTATTTGCTAGATTATTTTAGGCAAGGCGTGTTCATTAAACAAACTATTTCTTTTTCAGTTTACACCATTTTCACTCTGTTCCTAGCAAAATGTTCTCCCACAGTCAGACCTGCTCTGCAGGGGAGGGTCACTTCTTCCATTCCCATAGAGAAGGCACTGGGTGATCTTGAAAAAAAGAAAACAAATTTGGCTTGTGCATGCAAGTTTTAGTTATTGACCTTGGTCAGTAAGACACCAAGACCCCTGTGACCCAAACAGTGCTGTGCAGAGAGCTGAACTGGAGAAGTGCTTGCAGTGGATGACCCCAGATCTGAGGCAGAAGCAGCAGTAGATGACAGGGCCACCCAGCATTTAATCCTGTAGCATGACACTGGGCAAAAGATAGGATAGGAAAACCCAGTTTTCATCCTAGTTCCTCTATAAATCCTGTGGACTCATTGAGGATGGCTTCACGTACATTGCATGTCACCAAGGAAAGTGTTCCACGTGGCAGTAAAAATATTCTACAGGTGGGAGCAAAAAGGCAAAAGAAGAGTCCTGGCCAATAAGTTCACATCTTAAAAGAGTAATGAGCAGCAAGGCAAGAAAAACACTGTTTCATCTCAGAAGTTTTCTTATATTGTGTTTCTAGAAATGATTAGCACACTGTACTCAGCCACACTCACACAGAAACTGATTACTAGAAAAGTAACTAATAAGATTTTTTTTCCATGTTTTATAAACAAGCCTGATTTCCTCAGGAAATTATACAACTATATGACTAGATGATCTTCTAGGTCCCTTCCAACCCCTAATATCTGTGAATCTATGATTCTATGAACTATACTGTGTCTAAGACTCTGACTGAGCATCCCCACCACTAGTTTGTGGCTCCATAAACCAGAGCAGCTTGATGCAGGGACTGAAATCTCAGATTGGTAGAGAGCTGCAAGTTTCATGAAAAGGATTATTCAAGTAAAAGAGAAAGCTGAGTATCTCTGTGGAAAAAAAAAAAAGGTTACTATAGTATTATAGCTCAGAGAATCACACAATAATTATTATTTTTTTTAAGAAAATAAATATCAACTGCTATCTAAGCACAAAGTCCAGAGGAGGTTTCTTTTTTTTTGAGTTACAAATCCTGTTCAAAACACAAATTCCTGAGAAATTCAGATCCAGAAGCTTCTCTTGCCTATAGGAATATATTTTTTATTTTTCTTTTGATTAGTCAATATCCATGCAGGAAGAAAGTAGAGTACTTATGGTCATTTATGCAACATAGATGTAAAGAATCAGGATCTGATCTTATTGTAGATCCCAAGCAGCTCTGCTGAATTAAGTAGTAGGTGGCTAGCTTTGACCATATAGATTGTCAACATGGACCAGTTTGTCAACAATAAATATGTTAAGAACTTGAAAATCTGGCCACAGGTGCCTCACTGGGAGTCAGGAGATACCAGGTGCTCTTGAAAATCAAGCCTGTTTGGGTGCCTATGGGGAAAGCAGGCACTCCTGAAAATCAGATTTGGACTAGCAGGGCAAAAACTCAAAGTATTCCAGAACTATTACAGATTTAAAACTGATAATCAACATGTTAGAGAAGAGTTGACATAAATAATAGGAGTTCCATGTTCTTTATGTCATTTAAGGATGAAAGTATTACTAGCTGTTTCTTCCTTTTACTTCAGATTGATAAAAATGTAATTTTGGAAAGGCTCAAACACATTAAATTTTTACTGTTAAACTTCCTTACCAACTTGAATAATTATTTGCTAAACATCTACTTATTACAGCATAATTATAACTTTTTACCTATAAACCAATTAGTCTCAACACAGATTGTATCTCCATTAAATAGCTAATAAACCCTGAGACCTAGGGCCACAAATTCAGTATTTTCTTCATTATATAACAAGCATTGGCTTCGGTTGGTTTTTCTCCCTCCAGTTGAAGCATTTACTCAGTTTAGTAGAAAAAATAACCCTCCTCCTATTTAAGTTTAATAATGCTTTAGTCTGCATTTAATTATAAACCCAAATGTAACTGATTTTATGACCTGTGGTCGAAAAAGTGGCTAAACAGCAAGTCAGCAGTGAATCTTTGAATAGAGCTAAAGGCAAGAAGTCCTTTCTTGCAGTCACTTGGCATCCTTAATCACACACGTTACTGCTCACTGGGACATTTCCTTGACATGAGGTCTATTACAATAAGCCAGATGACTGCATATTTCTGCAATAATTGAAGCACTGATCCAGGTCTACTACATTTTTGACCTACCATTCTCAGTACATTGTGTTTAATAACTTAGGTATTCATTAGTCATATTTACTGTGTGACATATCAAAGAAGTGTCAAGATTTCCTTTCATAGAATTGCATAAGAGAGACTGGTAGGTAAGGTTTTACTCTTCAGTTACACACCAGTTCTGTAGACTAAAAAAATACAGGTTATGATTCACAGAATCACACAGAATACAAGAGTGTCAGGGGTTGGAAGGGAGCTAGAAGATCATTTAGTCCAACCCCCCTGCCAGAGCAGGGGCACCTAGACCAAGTCACCCAGGAACAGATCCAGGGGGGGCTGGAATGTCTCCAGAGCAGGAGACTCCACAACCTCCCTGGGCAGCCCCTGCCAGGCTCTGCCACCCTCACTGGGAACAAGTTTTTCCTTGTGTTTCCCCTCAACCTCTTGTGCTCCAACTGACTCCCATTGCCTCTTGTCCTGGCACTGGATGGCACTGAGCAGAGTCTGGCTCCATCCTCCCTACACTGCCCTGAACATATTGACAGACACTGCTGAGCTCCCCCTTCAGTCTCCTCTTCTCCAGGCTACAGAGCCCCAGCTCTCTCAGCCTCTCCTCAGCAGGGAGATCTCCACTCCCTTCAGCATCTTGGTGCCCTGCACTGGACTCTCTCCAGCAAATCTCTGTCTTTTCTGAACTGGGGTGCCCAGCACTGAACACAGTATCCAGGTGGAGATGCCCTTCAGCATCTTGGTGCCCTGCACTGGACTCTCTCCAGCAAATCTCTGTCTTTTCTGAACTGGGGTGCCCAGCACTGAACACAGTATCCAGGTGGAGATGCCCTTCAGCATCTTGGTGCCCTGCACTGGACTCTCTCCAGCAAATCTCTGTCTTTTCTGAACTGGGGTGCCCAGCACTGAACACAGTATCCAGGTGGAGATGCCCTTCAGCATCTTGGTGCCCTGCACTGGACTCTCTCCAGCAAATCTCTGTCTTTTCTGAACTGGGGTGCCCAGCACTGAACACAGTATCCAGGTGGGGTCTCCCCAGTGCAGAGTATAGTGGGAGAAGAACCTCCCTTGCCCTGCTGGCCACACTTCTCCTAATGCCCCCAGGGTCCATTGGTCTTCTTGGCCACAAGGGCGCATTGTTAGCTCATGGTCATCCCCCTGTCCCCCAGGTCTCTTTCCCCAGAGCTGCTCTCCTATAAATCAACCCCCAGATTCCTTTTTAAATCGATTTTCCTGTCAGGATAACACAGGTTTTTTTTAACTTTTTTTTTTTTTCCTGTGGCAAAAGGGTGGATGGTCACAGCAGCTTTTCACTGGCAGCAGTGAAAAAGTGACTTTAATTAATTTTAATTTAACTTTTTAATGACTTTAATTAATGCCCAAGCAACTGGAGCTTGTAGAGCAGCCCTCCACCCACTGCTGGCACCCACAGCCACTCCCTGCAGCATGTGAGGCAGCTGAGCTCTCCCCACGTGTATCCACATTCTTCCCCTTGAGGCTGCTAATATGGGAATGATAGTAATGAAAGAGACAATATTGTAACCTCATCTTCTGTTGCTATCATGCTTCTCTTTATATTTTCTCCTTAAAAGGCTTTCAGAGGTTCCAACTAAAAATGACTTGCCATCCTAGAGAAATTCTGCGAGGTGTAATAAATAATCTGATTTAGGTACAGCGTATTAGAATACAGAGCTAAAAAAATTAAAGTCAGATCTTCAGCTGCTATTGACCAGAACAACTCTACTAAAGCAAAAGGAGTAATTCCAGGTTATATCTTCTGAGGATTCCTGTATTTACAATCAAAACTGTTAAACATGGAGCACTGCTTCAGCACACTAGGTCCCTCTTAACTGAAAGCCAGGGAAATAGGAGCATATTTGGTTTTGAGGCTTTTTAGGGACCTGTTCTGAAAATCAAGTTCTGAATATTTTCAGTGCTGACTGGCTCAAGGGAGTGTTAACTCAGAAATTTTGCAGTGTTTGTTTCTGCATTCATTCTTAATGTAATGATTTGTCTTTGTTGACACCTATACAATCGGGATAAGATCAAACTATGAACTGCTATAAACTTCTTTAAATTATATGAGTGGTTTCAGGAAATATTTTCCATCAAAATAATACAACCAGCATTTAACCTGGCATCTTCCAGCATCATACACAATTCTCTTTGGCTTTTATAACAAATGCATTGAGGAAGCTGTGATTATTCAGGGGTGATGAAATTGCAGTTCTGCACCAAAGCTGATTGTGGTGCTAACAACTGCAACTTTGCTGACTTCAGACAATTCTGAGTTTAGACCAGCAGTGACACTACCCTCTGGGTGGAAGTTCAGCTAGGATCTGCAAATAAAAAAGGGCTGTAAAGTTATTTTAAAATGTAACAAAAAAACCCACAAATAAACAAAAAAAACCCAAACCAACACAACCTAGCTGCATTTCAGTAAACAGACATGAAAAAGTTAATTGGTCCATGAAGTGAGGTGGTTTTGAGTAACAGTTTGGATCACTGAGGATTCATGACAATTCCTTTTTACATTAATTTCTTGCTGAAGAACAAGTTCCAAAACATACATAAATTGGACAGTGATGCTGGCATGCTCCAGTAAAAACTTCTAGGCTATAATAATGAAAATGAAAATGAAAAACACATAAGAAGTGTTCATAAATACTTGCCCATATAAAAAACCATATATTTTTGGTTTCATATTATTAGCTACACTCTTCACTGGCTTAGTATACTGGCATTTTGGACTTAATTTTTAAGGAAAAATTTCTTTACAGAAAGGGTGGTTAGGCATTGGAATGTGCTGCCCAGGGAGGTGGTGGAGTCCCCATCCCTGGAAGTGTGTAAAAACCGTGTGGCTGTGGTGCTGGGGGACATGGTTTAGGGACCCTGGCAGTGTAGGGTTAATGGTTGGACTTTATGATCTTAAAGGTCTCTTCCAGCCAAATCATTCTATGATTCTACAAGAAGAAGTACTTTTTGAAATAGGGGCTCATTATCTCATTTTATTAATAGAGGACATTTAGTCATAGTAAAATATTATTCATTAATATCTTAAATATAAGGAACAACCTACGAATCTGAAAAAAAGTCCAGAGAGTGACCTTCACATGAGAATCTTGAAGTGAATTCTTCAGGAACACACTGATCAGGATGGAAGGCAGAATGGACAGAGCCCTCCTTAGTGCTCTGAGGGGGAGAGCCCCTCAAGAGAGGAGGAATGCCAGCACCCCGAGCCAAGAGCCTAACCCAGCAGCTAGCTTGCTGAGCCTGCCAGTTTAGCTGCATGCCCTGCCAGCTCAGCTTGGGTGCTTTTCTCTCCATGTGTTCTCCCAGAGAGACCCTCCAGACTCCTGAGCTTTTATATACTGGATATGTCTATAGGCTGGAATCCCTCCTTGGTCAGTTTGGGGTCACCTGTCCTGTCCACTCCTCCCTGCAGGTGCAGCCTTTCACTTTCTGCACCCCCAGTGTGATACACAAGTTCTAGCAGTGTCCTTGGCATCCTTGGTAGTAACTCTAAACACGAGGTGTTCTCACTGCCAGAAGCAGCCACTGTCTGCAAAACATGCTGCTGACTCCAGAAAGTGCAGTTAGTTAGAAAATCTGGGCTGAAAAGCAAAATCACTGAACAGAATTTGTTTGGTTGTCACTCAAACCAGGACAGTGAGTGTGTTGGATGATTGTCAAGGATGATAAAAGTTGCCCCATGTATCAGGACTTCTTCCAGGACCCATTTCTCTGGTTAAAACAATGCCACTACAATTCCAGCCCCTTGACTCAGATGTCAACCTCACATCCTCCTTTCCATCATCCAGAATCTCCCTTGTGCATTGAAGCATAGAATCACAGCATTGTTTATGTTGGAAAAGACCTTTGAGATCATCAAGTCAAACCAAAAGCAGATGAATCTTGAAACATACTAATAAATTTTTAAAATGTCAGTCATAGTTGCAATTATAGCCATTCCTCCAAAATGTGTCTGCATGCATGTTTCTATTAAGGTTGTTCAATATTCAATAAAAATTGAATAAAATATAAATATAAAATAAAAATATAAATATAAAATTAAAAAAAAATTCAATATGAATTTCCTGATCTTATGTAATTGGTGTCTCTGCAGTTAAAGTTTGATTGTGTGCTGGACATTGGGAAATGTACTTATGAGCCAATGAAAAAGTCATAAAATACTTTGATGCAATTGAGTGTCTAGTTTTGTCAGCCACACATTCCTTGGAACTTTCCTTTTTCTTAGAATCTCAGGCACCTCAAAGAATTTCTAACTTCACATATTTTTAGTGGATTTTTCCTAGAATATAACCCCTGGCAAATCATTCCTGCCAAAATGTCTGTGGCAGTTCAGAAATTACACCCTTCACGGATTTTTATCCCTGTTTCTCTGACTAGGATTTTGTAGCTAGAGCTAGAATAATATATCAGGTACTATGATGAAAAACCTTCTACTGCAACCCCATTCTGCCATTTGAATTTCAAGGTGCTAATCTTTGCATGATATCTTCTTTCTAAATTTCAGCAATGGGAGTGGGCAGAAAAAAGATTTCCTTCACTACAACTTGCATTAGGAAGAAAATCTTTGGAATTTCCCCATATAATTTGTGTGAAAGAGGGTGCTTTTTAAAACTCACAATACTTTGTTCAAACAATCATTTCAAATTCTGTCTTTTCATGTTTGTTTGGTTTTTTTGCATGAAGTTTTGTTATTGCAAATTGTTCTAGTCAATTCAGAAATTAAAACAAATGCTTCTCCACACATATGCTATCCTTTTGTTCAAATTCCTTATGACATCATCATGACTCTTTCTTATTTGGCTTGAAAAAAATAGCTCATTTGTGTAATTTAAATTACATTAGATAGTTTATTAAATAATTACAGGGATACCACATAAATAAAATACTGTAACTTTACCATTACAGTTACTTCTCATTGAGTAATTTTGTGGACTCTATGAACCTTCTGTTATTACCCATGTATGCTTGAATATTCAGTTGGGGAAGTTTGGTGTTTTATTGGACACTGTTCACAAGAAGTTATTGCGAAAATAGCCCTCAAAGATTAAGGTCCATGATCTTTCTTATCTCACTTTGAGTAACTGGAATTGTGCATTTATTT
>VYZU01034891.1:0-13989 GCA_013401355.1 Ceyx cyanopectus
CCAGCCCTGCTATGGTTGAATTGAAGACAAGTGAGAGAGTGCATAGGATGTTCCTTTCAAGTGGTTATTAAAAAAATAGAATCGATTTATTCAGTATTTTAGGTTCATTGATTGTAATTTTTGTACAAAGAAAAATATGGATGGTACTTTGGGTTTATACTTGGGATCAGCTTACTATGGTTTGGAATAAATTCACTTGGAAGGAATACCTTCACTTGGAAGGTAGAGAACAGTGGGCATTTGTGTTGAGTTGCCCTCAATTTCTACTTTACTCTCTGAGTGTTGTCTTCACCATAACCCTTTTCATGAAACATTTCTGAACATTTCATATTACTTTTTCTGTTTGAGGAAAATGATTCCTAAAGTACAGTATTTTTTTTTCTGCAATATTTTTGGTTGGTTTAATTGGAGCAGGGAATGGTGACAGAGCTTTAAAACACGTGTGTTAATATAATGGAGCATCTGTCATAGCTTTGTAGTGAATGCTCCTAAAAATGGCTAATGTCCAAGACTTCAGTTAGTACTTTGATCATTTACTACAGACATTTGTCTGTAACCTGTTGCAGAATTTCCAGCTACTTGGTTTTTCCGTATTCCACCTGATTTTGACAATGTCTGATGGTAACTTTTGGAGATGACCGCTTTCATTTTGTGTTTTTGTGCTGCCTGTTTTGTGGTAGCCTGGGAATTGTATTGAAATCTGTTTTCCAAGTCAGTAAATGCATTTCCTTTCTTGTTATTTCCATCTAGTGGGATATTATTTTGTTTCAAATCAGTACAACTTAATGATGATTAGTGCACTGAGATAATTTCCTAGTGAAATACTAAGTCAGTATACTAAAGCTTGTGAACCCAATAATGCCATCCTGTTGTTCTATTGTTATTTTTGAGCTAGAATTTTTAAAATTAAGATTTTTGAGTTAAGTAATTATCTTACTGAAGGGATTTAGTAAAATTGAAAGCTTAACAAGAGGTTTCAAGAATGATTACGAAGAGACCAAAAGATATTTAACTGGAAGTAGTTCTATACATTTGAAGTTTATTCATCTGCAGCTTGTTTTTCATTCTAATGTCATTAACAGCTTTTAGCATCCATGCATCTGTATTTTGCACGCAGTCCAGAAAATACCATTTAATTGTTTCGTACAAAAGATCTTAGAGTACAAAGAATGTTATCTTTCAGCTTTTGAAATAAATTTATGCTTTTTGGTTAGATTTTCCCCCACTTTATGATGTCAAAACAGAAGTTTGGATTGAGGTTATTGATATTTATAATGTAATACAAAGGAATCATTTTATGTAAGTTATTTATTAAAAATGACAGAGGTGGTGGTTACAGAGTGCATGTTTGTTTTCCTATTAATTTTCATGTATAGATTTTCATATACAGGAAGGTTGGGACATTTAATGTATATTGGAACAAAAACAAACAAGTTCCTTATTTGTCTAAATGTAAAATATTTGCAGTCTGCTATAGGTGTATTGATAAAAATACTAGAATAATCATAAATAGGGTGGTACCATTTGTACAGGAAGAGGTTAAAGGCATTCTTGCAGCAATAACAAACTCAGATGAAAATATCCAGAAGACTTTTAAGTGCCCAGTAGCTCCCCCTACAAAGGCAGACAGAATGCTTACCAGTCCTGGCCAATCTACCCTAAAGAGGAAATTCTTCCTCAGTCCAGGTACTCAAACATTAACAAAAAGTAGATTCTCAAAACATGGCCATTTTATATATAAGACATTTTGTGTTTGTTGTTGGGTGAGTATTGTTCATTGTCACTGTCTCCACCAGTGTTCCTGTGACTTGGGGACTATGGTGCACTGTTAACAAGTTAGGACCCTGCTTCATCTCTTCTGACAAACCCTGTGTATTTTGTTATTCCCCTATGAGGTTGTTCCTGGACATGGAAGATGCTGGTTCAAAGCTCTGCTCAAAGATAGGGAAAGTGAAGATCTATGTCTTCTGTATGCCAGGTACCAAGAAGATGGAAGCAACTGTGCACAGGCCTACCAGGGGAAGTTCAGTAAATACTTAAGTGTGTTTGTCATAGTAGATATTAAGTTCAACAGAGACCAGCTGTATGGCATTAATGGAGGCAGATGCCCAAGATGGTCTATTTTCAAGTGGCAGCCTTTAGTTTCCTTTTGTGTGTAAGGTTTTTCACATATAAGTTGCTGTTAACTATTTTTCTTTGTATGGCTTCTGTAAAGATAAAAGTGGGATATTAGGTATATGAATCCTGTAGTGGTCATCTGAATACTTAGGAGACATATTTGGATGAGAGAGTTGTGCTGGTTGTTGTGAGTGGTTGATTTTTTGTCCGGTTTTAAATTAGAGCTCCTAAATAACTTGACACAATGAGATTTAGAACACACACTTTTAATAACCCCCACAGGGGGAAAATACAACTTCTAAAAACCAAAACAGTTAGGAAGAACAGACAGGTACCTGAAAGCACCTACTCAGCTGCTTACTGCCCCCTTCTCCAGCAGGATAGGGGAGAATATGAAGAGCAAAAAATAAGAGTGCTTTTTGGATTGTAATAGAGGTTTAATAAGTGAAGGAAAGAGAGGGGGAGGGACAACAAACAAATGATGCAATGGCAGTAACTCACCACCTTCCACAAGCAGCCCAATGCCCAGACAGTTTCTGAGCAATGACCATGGGAGATAAAAGACCCCAAGTCCTGCTAACCCACTCTTCTTGCCAAGCATGATATGGTGTGGTAGTAAGCTGTATCCTTTTGGCCAGTTCAAGTCAGCTGTCCCAGCTGTGTCCTCTCCCAGTTACTTAATGGGGTGGTGGGTGGTGAAGGGTATAGCTCAAGAAAAGAGAAAGCTGTGACACTGCAAGCACTGCTCAGCAATAGCCAAACATTTGTATATTAACAGTTTTAGCCACAAATCTCAAACACACCACACCAGGAGCTACTATCTTGAAGTTCCCTCAATCCTAGCCAGACCCAGTACAGAAGTATTCCTCTGTGTGTGCATGTTTGCAATACTGTTTCTCCCAGCCTTGCCCAAAGCTGAAGGCAGTCCTGTCACTTGATGTTAGCTTGGTATAGGTTTTATTCCTCTTACACTGCTAGAATCAGGTGATACCAGGACTTCAACAATTACTCCTCCAAAAAGCAGATCTTTACATTTGATCTCCTGAGGTTTTTCTAGTGCAATCCTTGTGTTCCTCTTCGAACTTTGGGGGGGATAGAAGTTAATTATAAGCAACTTATACTAAATTCAGATATTTTACCTATACATGAAAAAAAACCCCAAAACATTTTTAGCACTGAAGCGCTACTGGAAGTTACCTGAAGCTGTCTTTCTCTGCAACAAGTGTATAAAGAAACACTGAAGATTGTGCTGAAATACATTACCAGTGGCTCTGTGCTTCTCTAAATTTAATTTAATTCTAATTTACAGATGACCTCATCTAACAGTCATGCTCCCTTTCCTTCTCAGCACAATGCTTTTCACACGGCACTCCCACCTATAGGATATTCCTTATCCTGGCTCTAATGCTAAGACCCTTCTCTGATACTACTTTTTTTCCTGCCAGTAAAATGACACAGAAAGGCAGTTTTTTCCTTTTCTTCTAGTGAGATAAACTGGCTTACAGACAAGTCCAGCAAACTCCCAAGCTGGTGCAGAGTTAATTGGCAGGAAGAGGGGCAAGAGAAATGGTAGCAGTAGCTGATCTCCCTGTTCTGGTAGCAGTGAGTGATTACAATGCTCAGTGCTTTTGAAGTTTGTGGTGGTAACCACAAAAAAATTTTGGTAACAACTGGAGACAGCTGTAACAGAGGTTACTGCTTCTCTAAATTCAAAACTTCTAATGCAAAAAATAAACCCAAAAGTATTCCCAGGGCTGTTTCTTTAAACCTAAAAGAATGTTATCAAACTTTCTAAACTGACCGTCAACTGAAAAAACCAGCAACCATAGCTCAGAGAACAGCTTCACAGGAATGTAATGAGTTAAGAGAAGTACATTCAAGTACAGCATTTGTGCAGGTATAAAGCTGGACATTCCAATTTAGAAACATTTACCTGTTTCTATCATTGTACAGCATGCTATACTTGAAGACTACTCCAGGAATAGGTCTCTAAATCAGGTTTTTTAATTGGTTTTGACAAAGCTAATAATCTCCTTGAGAAGATGATCAAGGCCACAGGTGAAAGGAAAAGACCCCAGGCAGATAAAAAATAAATCACTGGTCAAATCAAGTGTGATGACATAACATTCCTTGGTCAGTTTTGTCAATAATGACATAAGGCTCCTGGATTTCATTAACTTCTGAGTTACTGTTCCCCAGTTCTACTTCACTGGATTCAGGAGAGTCACACTCAGTCTGCAAGAGTTTCCTTCTGCCCTGTGTGCTGCTACTTCTTATGCATGAAGACTGAATATAAATACTTTGTGGTGGAATGTAGGTGAGGTTAGGAGGCTCTCTAATGTGCCTGAAGCACTCAGCAGCTATATGTGCATTAGGAGTATGCTTTAATAGTCTCTTACTGTCAGAACCAGCAGTGGAATCCTCCCTGTTACCAGTAGTACAGCAAAGATCTGAAGATGGCTCACTATGTGCAGCTGCTCTGTTCTGTGTGTGAGCATTAGTCAGATATGTATGTTTTCTTTTGGCATGATTAAATTCTCTTACATGCCTGTCACTTGTACTTGCATATGATACTGACTCAAGTTGACCAGTTTCCTCTACTGGATACATAAGGTCTTCCTGCCTGTCCTTGGTTTGTAGTTTTGTGAAACTTAAAGACAGATCACAGACTTCCTCTTCCCTAGGGACACTGCAGTTTTGGACAGATGCAATGTCCTTGTATGGCAGAGACTTCAGCTCATTGGGTTCATCAGCAGGGTCTGGGTCTATGCAATTTATGGCATCATTAATTTCTGCTTCGATTGATTTTTCAGGAGCTTCTTGAGCTTTGTACTCCAAAGTGGTTTTCCTGTCACAAGAGCCATCAGCAAATATTGCAAAGGCTGGTGGACCACTTGCTCCTGGTGAGAGTGGCACAGGCCTGATCTCACTTGCAGTTGACTCTGCAGTGACTGCCAAAGCACCTTCTTCACTTAGACTGGATCTTGGCTTTTTTTCAAAAGCTTCTGGAGAAAGATTCTCACTGAAAATAGGTGTTTGTCTTATGACAATGTCACTATATTTAATCAAGAAGTCCTCGCTGTCTGAGCATTTGCCTGGCAAATGTACAGTGTTAATGACTTGCCTTTGGTGTTCCTGAGGCCTGTTAGTGGATTGAGTCACTGCTAACTGAGGTGTGTCCTCTTTGATCTTCATATTCCCAGAAGCTTCTAAGGACATACCACTATTAGTTGAAGAATTCTGTTGACTAGCAAGGCACAAAGATGTCTCGTTGCTTTCTTTATTTTCTAGATTTTCAGCATCTTCTTTCTGGTGTGTCTGATCTTTATCTCCATGATGCTGGTGCATTTGTGTTCTCCTCTCTGGAGTCTTCTCCAAATTGCCATGCTTTTCTTCATTTGTCACTTCGAGGATGGTTTCACACTCAATTCTTGCAAGGAATATTTCAAATGCAGTCTGCTTTGTTTCTTCATTGTTTTTCTTTTTGACAAGCGAAAACTCTGTTGCTGTTGTTGCAATGTAACCTATTTTCTCCAGTACTGTTTTTACAATGTCATCTGGGAGCACAGATTGAATATAGTAGACAAAATTACCGGTGAATGTCTGAAACAGAATGCAACATTGAAAAACAGATGAACACTGGGGGTGGAAGAAAGTGTGAAAGACTTCCTAGAAAGCTTCAAAATTGACTTTTAAAAAGCTATGTTTCTAAAACTCAATTTTAAACTGAAGCGAGGCTTTCCGATCAGCACTGTTTTGTCACCTCTCAAGCTTTATCACTTTGCTACAGTACATTACTTTCAGTGAAATTATGACAGTTTAAACCTGCTGAGACATTAGCTAAGAGCACCAATAGTCAAAAATGGGAAGAGTAAGAAAGTAATTTTAGTTGCACTAGAGAAACTCAGCAGCAAGTCTTGTATGCTCTACTGAAGAATGGAAGGTTTTTAAACAAATTAAGATTCATGGAATAAATCAAGGAGGTCTAATCTTTGCCTAAGAAATAGACATGATGCACTCACTGTTAAATGTATTTCTTAATTGGTGACAAGACTGTAACATTTTCTTTTTTCAGACTCCTGCTGCAACTTCACTACCCCCAAATTAAGTTGCCATTTCTCTGAAAGCACCTTTTTGAAGGGAGACTATTCTAGCAGAAACACTGCAAAACACACTCTTTGTGCAAGCTATCTGATAAACATGACTGGAATAAAAAAGCTGCTGCTGTGTTAACTTGAAAAAATAATTCAACATTTGCTCAGTTTTGGAGCTGTGCCAGGCATGAGGCCTAGTTTGTAAACTGGAAGTGATTTCTGGTTGAAACACTATGACAGCAGAGGCAATGTTGATCCAAGTATGATCACCTCCAGGTAAGTGAGCACAGAAGGGAGGCAGGAATGCAAAGTCAAGACTTCCAGAATTGGGGTACCTTATTTTCAGGCTGCCCTGCTTGAGACTGACTTACATACTTCCTAAGGCTGAGACCATTGATCTCATAAGCACAAGCTTGGGGCAGAACAGAACTGACCTACAAAAAAGCCCTAAACCTAAAAGGTCAATAAAATACAGCACTGAGCCTCAGTCTGTTCTCAGTTGTCAACAGTGCCCTTCACTCCCCAGCTTCTGTTCCTTCTATTGGGAATGTAAAGAGCAGGTACTGCAGGGTGTGTGTAATACCAGAGCAGGTAAGAGGCAGGAAATATGTGAGGTAATATTCTGCATACAACCAGTAACTTTATCACATGCATGTGTACACAAGATAACTGTTTTTACTCAGTGTGCCTTGCAGTACAATTATTTCAGGCCATCAGCAGGCCGTGTTGCAATTTGGATTACCCACAGTAGTCTTAAAAATTAGATTTTAATGAAACCTAGAATTACTGTGTTATGAAAAGCTGAGCACACTAGCAGTAGTATTTTTCTTTGCCCTTAGTTTTAGGGAGATGATTAAGGAGAACAGGAACCTAAAGCTATTTCAGAATCCACAGAGAAGACTTAAGGGCAGAAATGTCTTTTCCTCACCAGCAACTGTTGCTGTAGAGAGGGAAAAAAGCTTGTGGTTTGGGTATTTGGGGATTTTGTTTCAATACAAATATATTTTGCACGTTTTTAAGACTTCTGTCTCTACTGGGAAATGAGACATGCTCAGTGCTCTAGGGAAGAGGGTTAACGTTAACCACCTTGCTGCAAAAAGCAGCAGCCTAGTTCCACTTTTGAAAGGTTTTTTCCTACTCACTTCATCAGCTGCAGCCACGAGAGCCAGGACAGATGGCAAATTCACCAGGCAGAGACACATCCTACCTGGCCAGGCATCAAACCCTTAGCACAAACGATTAACTAATTCTAAAATTCCTTATAAACAAACTAAGGTTAAAACTCTGTAACGAGAGCCTCAATCTTTCATAGTACTTTTTTACTTGTCTAGCGTCTCACGGTAACGGAAGGTGTCTTGTCTCCAAGTGCCCGAGCTGCTGGTCAGGCCCGGGAAGGCCACTGAAGGCGCGGCCGCGGAGCGGACAAGGCCTGCAAATACCAACGAACACCTCACAGCACCCACGCGCTGCTCAGAGCAATCCCTAACCCTTTCAAAATGGGCTCCTAAGCGCTGCACGGGGCTCCCTGGGGCTCGGGCACCGCTGCCGTGCCTCCTGCGCCACAGATCCACGGAAGAGGCCTTGCGACCCCGCGACCGCCAGGCACAGTGGCCAGACGAGCCAACACCGCGGTGCTTCCTACCTTCAGCGACCTGATCTCCTTGCGCCATGGGGACAGGAGCAGATTGACGCAGAGCAGCTCCAGCACCTCTAGCGCCTTGAGCAGGTCACGGAGGACGCTCCCGCTCCGTTCGCCCCGGGCCCGGCGGCACCGCTCCGCCACGCTGCACACGTCCAATGTCCCGCGCCGCCGCAGGCCCAGCAGCCGTCGCGCCCTCGCCTTCAGGGAGACCTCGTCGCACACCCTGAGCTCACCCTCGGTCCCCCGTGCCGTATAGTAATCCAGATAGTCCCGCAACACCTCCTCTTCGGCCGCTACCGGCTCCTTCATGGCGGCGCCAGCCCGGCCGGGCCGCCCGCCCGCAGGCGCTACCCCCGCCTGGCCGCGGCGCCGCTCGGCCCGTCATTGGCCCCTCCGGCAGCGCGCTGGGCGCTCATTGGCGACCCGCCCTGTCACTCGCGCCCCGGCGAACTGAAAAGAGCGGCAGGAGGGGCAGTGCCTGGTGCAGCGCGCGGGCTGCTGGTGCCTTAGTGTGAGCGCGTGGCGGCGTCGTCTGAGGCTGGCGGCGGCTGCGCTCGGATCGGCTCGGGGCGGATCAGGTCGGATCAGGTTGGTGCTCCCGCACTCTCTATCGCTCCTTAGCTCTTTTTTTTCTACTTCTTTTCTACTTCTTTTCTCTGCTCTGGCCCCGGCTGCTTGCCTGGCTGGCCCCGAACCCCGAGACGGAGGTGCCTGCTTTGTGTTCGGGCTTGCACCCCTGGAGGTGAGGCATTGCACTCAAGGGGTCGGGGCGGGGGGCGGTCTGTGCCGTGCCCTGGGGCCGGTGTGCGTGTGAAAGCTGCTCTGGCAGTGGTTATGCTGTGGGTGAAATGAGGCCATCTGCAACATTGTGGGGTCCTTGTGCCTGTTCCGTTACTTTTTGTAAGTTGTCATCTATGAATTCCTGGACTTGGTTTGGGTAACAGTGAGCTGAAGGAGAATTTGTGTCCTCTGTTATGGTGGATTAAAAATTTCCTGGAATGGGTTTGCAATGGAGGTGAGGTCCAGCAGTTGGAAAACAAACCTGACTTTGTTCCAGTTTATTTTGCTGATCTCGGTTTCTTTGGAATGTGAATTCTAGACTCGCTACTTGAGGTTGTTATGGTGTTGTGTGGTTTCATTAATTAGAGATTATGTCAACCTCCTGTGACCTGAATTTTTGTTGTAGACCAGCTGGGCTGGTGTCTTCAGTGGCATCTCTGCTGACTTGATTTCCTGCAAGTGTGAATTTGGTATGATTATTTCTTTTAATGGCTTATCATATTATGGCTGGTATTAATTACATGATAGGTTTAAAAATTATTATCTCCCTGTTAACTCCTGGGAATGTATGGCTTCTCATGATTAAAGGAAATCTCAGGCTTATTTCACTGCAGTCCTATTACTTTCCTTCAATAAAGTGGTTGTGTGGTGTTGTAAACAAATTGGGTTTCTCTGTTTCTTTCCAGGAAAGAGGGCTTTCCAAAAACATATGCTTTTGATAGTCATTCCAAGTGCAATATCATTAGGTAATACTTTTGTGGAATTTGTGTGTGCATAATTACTGTATAAAAATTGCTGATCTGGCCAAGAGGGAAGGGGGGACAAATCCCTATACTACCACTGCAAGTTAAAACAAGGCCATCTGCTGCAGTGAGTTTTCTCTGCTACCATATGTGTCTGCACACACAGACCAGCTTGGCTGTACTCTTTAGTAGGGTGCCTGTAGGCAGCTCAGCTCCCTTCTTGCTATATGCAAAACTTTACTGACCCAAACAAGGCAGCTGGTTTTCATGTTTCTGTGCACCTGCTCACATGGGGGTAGGACTGGATTCTTTAAATTTTGCAGTTGGAGTTAATGTACATAAAAGCTGCATAGTTGCAGTTCCCTGAGTGATGAGGTCTCCCATCTTGCTCCTTCTCCTTCAGTGAGCTTTTTTTGAAGTGTTTTGCAAAGAAGTTGTGCTCTTTTTCTAGAGTGTAAGAATTTTTATTACTGATTTCAGTCTCTTGCAAAAAATATTAAATCCTGGTAGGAGTAAAGCTGTGACAAAATCTTAATTTTTACGAGTTTCTTTCACTGATTCATTGTAATGTGAAATTAAATAAATAAATAAAAACCCAAACAAAACCAACCATTGTTCATGTAATAAGTTTGGAGTATAAGGGAAGACAGACTGTAAAAAGTGTTTTTTGTTGTTGTTGTGGTGGGTTGTTTGTTTTTGGTTTTGTTTGTTTTGGTGGGTTGGTTGTTTGGTTTATTAGAAGACTACAGGAAGGTAAAAGCCTGATCATGAACCCTAGGAATAAGAGAAATTTGATAAAAAGGAATGGCCACTTCCCATTGTGTGTGCAAATTGGTGCCTTTTCCTTGGAGTTCAAAAGATGCCTGCCAGTTGCATCAGGCAATACACCTGCCCCTTTCTGTCATTGCCATTGGGCTGATTCAGACAGAGGAGGGTTGAAAGGAGGTGCAGGAGAAGAAACAAGAGTATCAAAGCATTAGACCAAAAATGTGTATGGATGACCATGGATGCTTCTAAGTTTTTTAAAGCTTTAACTTTGTGCCTCTGTTGGACATGCAAGCTATTTTGCTTATTGCTTTTTCTTTCTTTAATGAAAGTGAGAATATATATGTATCTGGACCTGTCTGAAATCCAAACTGTGAATGAATTGTATGTTTATAAGTTCAGTAGCCAGTGTTCAAGCATATGTTACTGTGAGCTGAGGAAAAGGCAAAAGAATATGAACTGTGCTACCTGAGAAGTTGTTTGAATGCATGAGATGCTGTTGGGGATTCACAAAACATGGATTTAGTTTCTGATCTATCTACAATTCCCACTTTGCATGTAGCACATCACTTTAGTGGAGCTAGAGCTGGAGGTGTTTGGACACAACTGTGGTGAGGAGTACTTTCACTGAAAGCTTTTTGTTGTGACAACATAATGGTGTTAGAAATCATGTAGTTCTTGGTGGGTTATTAATGAGATCTGGGCTAAGAGAATATTCTTTTTCCATAAGTTATTGGCAGGACATCTAGGGTTTGGAGAGCTGCTAATATTGACAAAAGTACAACTGCCAATTTCCAGACCGTGATGTAGCATCAGACACTGTGATAAATAGAGGACATGGAAGGTCCTGCTAGAAGAGGACTGAAACTTGGCTTTTCTATTCCCAGTAACATGTGGAATCTTTCTCTACAATGTATCAAATATTCTTAATTTCCACTCCGTTCTGATCTCTCATTTCTGTATGGCAACAGAGAACAGCTTTTTGCATGACAGATAATAGAAAGAAGAAAAATAATAACCAGGCTTTTTATTTTTATTGTTCCTTTTCTCTAGGCAGTCAGGTTTGTCTGACTCCTTTATTTGTAGAGCCTCAGCATGGACTGTTTCCTAACAGAGTAGTAGTGAGTAATAGCTACTTTGAGTGTTTTGGTAAGAGCAGTTTATATTTTTTCAGTGCTAAATTTTCTATTTCTTTTTTTCCTAGTAGTATGACATTATTGGTTTATAGTTAGACCTTGTTTGTCTCAGTGTAATCCTCAGACACTGTTTTGCAGTCAACAGGCCACTTGGTTGTGCATTTGTAAATTTAAGCCTACGTTTCTCAAGTGCAAGAATTGTAACTGCACTCACTGAATTACATTTTGTTCTTTCTAGACTTTCCAGTTTCTGTCTTCTCAAATTCCAGTCCTGCTTTCCTACATACTTTTGCCTGTCCTGGCTTAACAGTATTTGCAGATTTTATTATTTTTTTTTTTTAATAGGTTTATTCTCTTTCAAAGCTCTGAAATCCAGCAACACTCAGTATTTTCATAAGAAATAGGTGATCTCACCTGATGCATCCTTTCAAAGAGTGCAGTTGACAAATGCTCCCTTGTATGGTGATTATGATTTTAATTGACAGAAAAATGTGGTTATAATTTTCTGTATTTATTTAATTAATGATTTGACAATAACACCATGACCAGTTAGATCTGTTTGTTGTGGTTTCTTTTCAGGAAATATAATGCTGTGCACCAAGCTAAAATTTTTGAGTATTTCTGGAAATATTGGCTTGTTATTTCCTCTTCTTCCATTTTTCCTTGGTGGTATGTTGTCATTTTCTAGTCTCCTGACCTTAGTCATTTTCAGAGCTACCTATGTTTGTGTTTTTGATGCTTCTTGAAATGCAAAAGAGTATCTGAAGAGTAACAGTTTTCACTGCAGCAGTATCACAGACATTCCCTCCTGCTGCTGCTGAGCTGGGCTGATCCTGGCTGGGCACACACTGGCATCTCCTCCTGAGCAGGAGAGACCTGACTGCTCCCATGGCTGCTTATTCCTGTGATCTCTGATAAATAGCAAATGAAAATCTATGTGGCTTAAGCACAACGTTACTTGACTAAGTAACTTAGCTGTCTGATGAACAGGAGGCTAAAGGCTCTGGGTAGTCCCAAAATTATACTGATGCAATAAAAAGCACAGAAGAGGCATTGAACCCATGTATGTTCTTTACTGAAAGTTTTGTGCAAAGATCAGTGTACTAAAAATTGAAGCAAAAGAGATGACCACAGAAATACAGTATTGTTATCACACAGCAAGAAACAGTGTGTCTAAACAACTTTCTTTCTGATATTAATAATATAATAAATGAAATGTTCTTGTTAAGCCTCCTTTAGGACTGGCATTAAAGTAATGTGAGTTTAGGATAAAATCTTATAGGAGGATATGGATTTTTAACATGAGCATCAGGAGACACTCTGTCAACTTTTCTGAGATTTATTTGGGATCTTAAATAATCTCCAAGAAATCAAAACATGTTCTTATTTCATCATCACAAGAAATGTCAACACATTTCCAATAGTAGCAGTGGAAGCTATTAGAGCTCTGAACTTTTCTTTCTAATGTTGTCTATTTGCAGAGGTATAGGAGTTGGATTTATAAGCATTTTTTATCCCCGAAACTAGGTGATATCAAACACCTAGTTTGGTGTTTGATATTAACTAGTTAAAAAGATTAACAAGATATAAAATTCTAAGCTACTTCTGTGAGTGATTGTGGTTATCACAGATGGTAATATACTCTAATGCACATTTATTTTTTTAGAGATATTTGTTTATAATGAATGACATAATGTATGCATTTAGAGGTAACATAGAAAAACGCTATGGCCGTGTGTGTTTTGGTTGGCTCCATATTCGTGTGACAAAGAAGCTGGAATTGTTTTGGTGGACCTTTCTCACTGTGACCTCTGGCATCATCACTAGATGCCTATAAAAAGCAGTATACCACAAGGGGGAGTAGGCAGCTAGGGCTAAGTAATGCTGCTACATACAATCCAGAAGGCAAGGCGAAGGATGTGTAATTTATCAAATGAAGAAAGATGATAGCTAAAATTATAAATTTAGCAATGCATTTCTATCATGAGGTGAAACAGCCATCTACCGTTTTCATCAGAGGCCTACTTAAAATTCGTGGTTGGTGCTTTGTTTTGTTTTTAACCACAGACACAAAGTTAGTGGCAGGGCATGAAATGTCAGGTTAAAGGACAAGCAGGTTGTTTATTAGGTTCTCACCTCCCTCCACCTTTCCAGTAGCAGGCTGAAGTAAGGAGGGTCTGCTCCCGGTGACTTGCCCTGTTTTAAGCAGGTCTCAAAGAGCTGCAAGAAGACCCAGCTTTGAAAGCATTCCCTATAATGCATAAATACACCTCTGTGCTTTCCTTCATTATGTTTTGCTGCCAATAAAACTGACTGGTATGTTTATAAGTGGGTTTTCGTTTCTGCCCTATAATAGATGGCATATACTTTTGTTTCTCATGTTGAAGGGTAACATGTACATTACAAAACTGCTTGCACTAATACTTTACACAGAGGAATAGTTCTGTCAAAAATACAAATACAAAATATGGCCTACATTGTGGCAATGCCTGCCAGCATTTTTTCAATTCAAAATTGTGATTTGTTTGTTCTTTTGGGTATAGTATGCTAGGAATATTGAAAATCTTCTTGACCTCTGAATGAATTCTGTTATTTTATCAAAATATGTAGTTGCACTCATCTACTAATTACTTTGGGTTAATGGGTGGAATTGATCTTAAAGGTCTTTTCCAACTTAAACGATTATATGATTCTACTTAGCAAAAAAATGC